>JBAIAA010000805.1:0-305477 GCA_037893245.1 Crossaster papposus | reverse complement strand
GCACAACAAGATTCAACAATTTTTCCCTTGAGACAGGGGGGGGGGGGGCGGAGGGGGGCCCAAGAAAGTACGCCACCAACGTTGAAATGTATCTCATTCGTTCTTCCACGCTCATGAGCCACACATCTCACACAGTAAATACGTATAGATCGCTACGCGAAGCGCACCATTGAAACACGTACAGATTAGCCTTGGTCAAGGCGTTCATCGTTACCCGTCCGTACGTACAGCGCAGCGGTAATCTGAGCTCAAACAACGACCTCACGCGGCCACTATTATGCAAACTAACTGAGGCTACTTGAACGCCTTGGATCATTAGGTTTTGGGGGCGGTGCTCATTATGCTAATAGATTAAGCTGACCTTTATAGTCGTTTTCTTATTGGTCGATCGTTGCGTAGAAACTGCATAATTTGAGCTAGCGGTGAAAGGTCATAGCTAGCTCGCGAGTGTTTACGAACACCGCCATCGTTGACATAATATTTTATCGGAGAAAGTTAAGTGATTTTTGGCTTGTAGGAATTACACATGAAGATTTGAACTGTCTTGCTTGATTGGTGAGGGTCGCAGTTATTTTGCTCGTTTTACTGGGTATTTTCTTGAATGTTGACAATGTTATGGTCAAAACTAGTTGTGTTTAGCTGCTTAGTTTTGAGTTTTCAACCGCGGTGACTGGAGAAGGCCGCGACTCTATTGAAACGTGTCGAACTCGGCCCTACATTATATCACACGCATCTAATCCAGCTGATCTGAAAACCGTGGCTCGGTAAAACGCGGAACTCTGATAATTAAATGCCTTGCCGGCTGAATTTTGCCAAGAAAATAATCTGAGAAGTTATTGAGGATATAAGACACTTGTCCCTGTTTAAATTACGATATTGCGATCACTTTGAAGGTTGGTCCTGCAGCCGTAAACATACCCCCTCCCGATCCCCACAGCGTTGGACCATGCTTGGACCATACAATGTAGCGTTAACGCACAGACCAGCATGCCTGGGTTAATGCCGATTATGCGGCGATAAGAAACTGACCGAACACGCTGAAAACTGACGCTGAGTACTTGGCCGTACGTGCGAGCTCCGAGCAAAATGGGGCTCAGGCTGCCTGAAAAATGACGGATTTCCCATAACCTGTCGGCAAATCCACAAAAACACCGTGACCACGAAGAAAGGATTCTAATGGCCTTTGGCTGCTCGGGTCTACTAATCTTCGAGGGATAATATTTTCGCTGCAAAATTCAAACAACATGACAGATCTTCGGACGACAGACGACGCTGAATATCTGCCATTTTGTCTTAAATGTCATGCTGCATCAAATTTGATGACGTCGGGATTCAACCGCGTTGTGATTGGACACTTCACATCTTAGCCCCGCCTATACTTATCTGTATTCGCATACGAGGTCATGCGCCACAAATGTGGCGCAAAATATAGGAAAAACATAAGATTTCAAAAACCCAATGATCCAAGGCGAAAAAGTAGCCTCAGTTGATTTGCATAAATAGTGGCCGTATGAGGTCGCTGTTCGCGCTGTATCTTTGCACGGGGCGCAAGCTAGCATGCAGCATATGCGGGGGGGGGGGGGGGGGGGGGGGGGGGGGGGGGGCGCGTACAGTGTATTTCTGGACGGATAACGACGGACGGATAACGACGAACTCGCCTTGACCAAGGCTACGTACAGATTTGCTCCGTGTATCGCTCTCCGCATTTAGTGATTCATACAACGTCCGCAAAGCCAGGTACGCAGGCACGATCTACACGGATTTTGTTTGGGGCGATGTCATTTTCTGCCATTTTCGTTCGAAAACAACACGATAAAACGCAAGGGGGTCACAGGCAGATTTTTTTTTAAAAATTCAGTATATTACTGCTACATCCTTTTTTAACGTATCCATGGAAAAAAATGAGTGGGGTCAAAGCACGATTTTTCACAATTTATCGATTATTATTGCCCTTTTTAGGGGAGGTATTTGTTAACGTCGTTTGAGTATTTGTGCACAATCTCCACGCGCATCAACGGTACGTCAACGCTTAATTTTTTCGACTGTTTTTTTCATTTTCAATACAATTTTTGTCATTGGATGATAAACATTAAGGTAAATAACAACCTTGTACAACTACAAAAGACAAGATGTTAAGATTGGATGCCAAAAACTCTTTATTTTTCGAGTGAGAAAATTGTTCCCCCCTATTTTGAGAATGGACGGTACCACAGCGTTTCGCAATCACAGCCTCGAAGGGCCCCCCCTTCCGCCCCCCCCCCCCCCCCCCCTGCCTTGAGATAAACACGGCAGACAAATGCACACAAGGCTATGGCGGACGTGGTAACCGAATCCGCATTGTTTACATTTTCTTGTGAAATCGAAAAAGAAAAAAAATATTTGTTCGAACAAAAGTTTGGCCACACAAAACACCTGAAAACACCAAAACGTAAACAAAAATGTTACTTAGTAACTTCAGAACACGACGATCATCTTAAATTTGCTGGTACCCCGCTATGCTTTTGCACGCAATCGCTGAAATGTTTATCTCGAAACAAAAATCGTCAAATCTAATCGACCGAGTGTCGCGGCGCCGAGCGATTCACAATACCTAAAAGCTGCCGTTGGAGGCGCAAATCCTGCTATACCCGCAGTGCATCATGGGAAAAGGTCGGCATCGGTTTCAAAAACGGTATTCATTTTGCATGAACTCATCAGTTTTTACGTCTTTTTGGACGCGCATGATTACAGTTTTTTTTTATTTCTGCAAATAACAAGGTTTTAATTAACGACGCTGCCGGATACATTTTCGTTTGTGTTAAACCTCGCGTAAACAATGAAGAATAGATATTTCACTACAGTATGATATACGGAAGAAGTCGACCGCAAAGTTTAAAAGTGGCTCATTTGAGTCGAACGCTTGGTGGCGCACTGCATTGTGAATCGCCCGAATTGAATAATTCTTGGAAAACCCAAGTTTAATATTTACGAACTTCTTTTAATAGTAAATGTCATTTATGACCCATGTAAGGTTTCAGTCAATAAAAGGGGTAAAATATTACTAGATTTCACAGGCGTCTACATTTAATGCGACAGTATTTAAAACGGGTTGGTTTTTAAATTAACATTGCAGGATCAGGAATGTTGAGGTTTAACGTCCAAATAGTAATTATGTGAACCATAACCATATTAAAAATGCAAAAAGAATATTGCTTGTATCAAGTTGTATGAATTGGCCCCAGAATTTGTTTACTGTATGGCATTCAAATATATGGCTTTCAAATAAAGCCTAGTTCAGTGCCACTGAATTTTTTTTTTTTTTTTTAAATGTTGGGCCTTACCGGTTTTCTAAGGAGCATAAATACACGGCGGGCCTTTTCAAGTGCAGGAAAGAAAATCTAGTTTTATGATTGGCTATTTTGTATTAAGTATTTCCCCGCAATTCACTAACTATCTGTTGTCTTTCCTCTGTGGTATAGCTAATTACGTTAGTTTTACGCGAGAGCTCGGAAGCCATATTGACAAATTTCCGCAAAACGCCCTCTTCGGTTGATTTTCGTCATTTCATGACAGAGGCTAATGGCCGCATACACGCAACGTAGCACATGCGTCTGAAACCCTCATCACTCATGTTGCATTTCGCGCGCACACTGTCTGGGTACCTGTGTGCATTTCCCGACTACATTTCAAAGTCACGTGTTAGGTATAGGGCCTTTTCGAAACCGTTGCTTCGTCTTTGGCTTTGGCTTCGCCTCCGAATTTCGAAATGAGAAGCAAATAGAAATAGAAGAAAATTGAAATAGTCTAACTTTTGGGTTCACATCAATCAAGTGAATGTTTCTGAAGTACAACAGGCGTCAGAATGTAACTGGAAATCTTGCAGTTTGGAGTCAAAAATCGCCTTAAGCCAAAGACGAAACGAAGCCAGGGATTCGAAAAGGCCCATAGGAAGCGGCAATCAGCGTAGACTTGATGACAAGTCGTTAGATAGTCGGGTTTAATCCGTGTATTTCAGTCGAAGTTCATCGGCACGGCTGGTTTAAGACTAGTAACGTCCCGAGTTGCGACCACTGATCAGTGGTTGCGACAGATCTAACTTCGAAATTGGGAACGAGGCAACCGCAACCCCCCCCCTGTATATACCGAGTGGACCGCTATTACCGACTTGGCACCAAGTCTACAACCAGCGTAGCCTTGGTACCAAGTCAAGGCGTTCATCGTTACCCGTCCAGGCCGTACGTACAGCGCAGCTGTAATCGGAGCTCAAACAACGACCTCACGCGGCCACTATTATATGCAAATTAACTGAAGATGTATGAATGCCTTGGATCAATCATTAAGTTGAGGTTTTGGAGGCGGTGCTCATTATGCTAATAGATCAAGCTGACCTTTATAGTCGTTTTTCTTATTGGTCGATCGTTGCGTAGAAACTGCATAATTTGAGTTAGCGGTGAAAGGTTATAGCCAGCTCGCAAGCGTTCACGAACACCGCCATCGTTGACATAATATTTTATCGTAGAAAGTTGGGTGATTTTTACGAAGGCTTGTAGGAATTACACATGAAGATTTGAACTGTCTTGCTTGATTGGTGAGGGTCGCAGTTATTTTCGCTCGTTTTGCTAGGTATTTGCTTGAATGTTGACAATGTTATGGCCTAAACTAGTTGTGTTTAGCTGCTTCAGTTTTGAGTTTTCAACCGCGGCGACTGGAGAACGGAAGGCCACGACTCTATTGAAACGTGTCGAACTCGGCCCTACAATATATCTCACGCATCTAATCCAGCTAAAAAACCTGCCTCGGTAAAACGCGGAACTCTGATAATTAAATGCCTTGCCGGCTGAATGTTGCCCCCCAAAAATAATTAGAGGAGTTATTGAGGATATAAGACACTTGTCCCTATTTAAATTATGATAGATATTGCGATCATTTTGAGGGTTGGTTGTGCAGCCGTAAACATGCCCCCTCGAGGCCTCCCCACAGCGTTGGGCCATGCTTGGACCATACAATGTGGCGATAACGCACAGACCAGCATGCCTGCAATGCCGATTATGCGGCGATATTAGAAACTGACCAAACACGCTGAAAAACGCCGAGTACCTGGGGTGCGTTTCACTTACGCGAACTGTTTGCGCGAACGCTCGCCTATGTTTTGAGTTGGCGTTAGTTGAAGTGGAACAATATTTTAAAAACTACGTTTTCAAAATTGCGGCGCCCAGTGACAGTGACGCCGTTTGGTTGGCTGCTTTTTGTCCAACTCATTATTTTTCTTTAAAAGATCCCTGTGACTGCTCAAAACAACCCCCCGTTTATAACGTCACTGGCCAACAGCGAACAGCTCGAAAAGTCGTTTGCCGTTTTCGCTAACGTTTGCCAACATAATTGGCGAACATTGCGTTCCACTCACGCGAACAACGCTAACGTTGGCCAACGTTGGCAACGTTTGCTTGAGTGGAACGCACCCCTGGCCGTACGTGCGAGCTCCGAGCAAAATGGGGCTGCCTGAAAAATTACGGATTTCCCATAACCTGTCGGCAAATTCACAAAAATATCTGACCACGAAGAAAGGATTCTAAGGCCTTTCGCTGCTCGGGTCAAACAACACGACAGACGACGCTGAATATCCGCCATTTTGTCTTAAATTGTATTTGTTTTATTACAGGCTTGGGCCTTGGAGGTCGTCTTTTTTATTTTGATGATTAATGCGGCTCTTCCCGAGTTTGACTTGCATGTACTGTGTGGCTATATCTGCTGCATGGTAGCATTCATGATTAGACCCAAGCATGTACCTGTATCTGCACTTTGTACATCAGTTGTGTTGTTTAAAAGTGCAATAATTATTTTTAAAGGATTCAACCGGTTCAAACTCTTTACATGTTTGTATCCATTTTTAATTCTATGTGCTTCTTAATATATAAATTTTTAAATAAGCTCTAATATTTCAAATTGTTTAAAATAATTTATTTATGAAATGGTATAGAGATCAGTAATTCTTATAATTAGATGGCTCCTTTGGACAGCAGTTTGTTAACTGAAAAGGACTACCCTCTTTAAAGATTACAATAAATAAAATAAAATAAATTAAATGTCATGCTGCAAATAAGTAACTGCATCAAATTTAATGACGTCGGGATTCAACCGCGTTGTGATTGGACACTCCACATCTTAGCCCCGCCTATACTTATCTTATTCGCATACGAGGTCATGCGCTAGAAATGTAGCGAAAATATAGAACAAACATAAGATTTCCAAAACAGTTTATCCAAGGCGAAAAAGTAGCTTCAGTTGATTTGCATAAATAGAGGCGGTATGAGGTCGCTGTATGTTCGCGCTGTATCTTTGCGCGCACGGGTCGGGGAGCGCGAGCTATCAGCTTATGCTGCGTTCCAATCGCGTCGTGTTTATCGTGTTCACCGTGAATTTCTTCATATTCACGAGTAGGTTGCATTCCAAACGCTACTCACCAAGACGCACGCGCACAGTCGAGTTTAGTTGTGCGGTAAGGACATTCTTTATCACGCAAGAACTCGTACGTGAACCAACACGCATGCGCGAGAATTTCATTGTTTATGAAGTCGTGAACATGGAGAAAAAAAATCCACCTCGAGTTCACCACTGGTGAACACGAGTTACCAGGGGCCAATTTCACGGAGCTGCTAAGCACAAAAATTTGCTTAGCATGAAAATTTGTTCTTGTTAAAAACAAGGTTACAGGCCAAATTTTCACGTGATCTTTATTGTTTTTGATTGATAATCAGCTGGATTTTTGCTTAGCATGAAAAACACGTAGAATTTTGACTGATAACTAGTGTTTAATGAGCAAGACTTTTTTGTGCTAAGCAAATGTTTGTGCTTAGCAGCTCCGTGAAATTGGCCCCAGGCGATTAGAACGCCATTATACGTCTCGTGAACTCGTGAACACGATAAACACGACGCGATTGGAACGCAGCAATGCGGGGCGCGCGTGGCGTGTATTTCTGGACGGATAACGACAGACGGATAACGACGAACGCGCCTTGACCAAGGCTAGTAAACTCGTGTTACTTCGTGAAAACGAAATCTGCAGGAAATCCGTACAGTGCGCGCACACAAAGCATCAGACGAGAGTAGAGAGTTACTTCGTGAAACTACACAGACATGCAAAGTGCTCAGAATCGTTTTCACGAAGTAACACCCTATATATTGCTACATCGTGAAAACGAACAATCCACCAAACCGCGTTATTTTACTTACACTCATTAACCTAATTACCATAATAATGAACTTTTTAAATTGGGGGTGGGGGGGGGGGGGGGGGGTGTCAATTCACACACGCCAGACTAGTGTTACCTAACTAACACGAGTACTAACACAAGTCCCTAGATAACCGAAAATAAATTCTGAGATCATTCCGAGTTCCGAGACCACAATGACCAACACAAAAGAGGAGAGGGAAGGGGGGGGGGGGGGGGGGGGGGTTCTCTGCACATCTTGCTTCGTTTATGAATGATGGTGTTTGAAACCAAAACACAGTGTCAACGTGTACAAAACTATTGGAATTAGAACATTCCATCTGTCACCTCACAACATTAATTATTTCCGTTGCGCAAATATAAATCATTCATTGTTGTACAAATAATGAATATTTTTTGGAAAAAGATAATAACATTTAAAGATCGTATTTTAAAGATCTTATTTTGTTTACTTAAGCATCACTGTGTACATGCTGTGGAAATATATTGTTTTTCTAATGGGAAGGCTGGGGTGTGACGTGTATGGTGCATACATGATCGACCCACATGAATTCAGATTTTTAATCGTGGTTTCAAATTGAAAGATAGGGTGTGAAATGTTCACTACATGACTCGCATCAAAATGTGTCTGGCGGCCATTTAAAAAAGAAAAGAAAAAAAAGGGCAAGGGCCTCCTCCTTCCTTGTTTTTAAAAAGGCAGGATGCTAAACATGTTTTTTTTTTTTTGTTTTTTTTGTTTTTTTGCCTTTAACCCTCGCCATCTTTTGGTCGGTGTCGCCGCTCACCTGACCGCGCAATGAAACTTCCTTTACTAGTGGAATTGTGACAATTCTATTTGTGCCGAATGATTCAATGGCAAGTGATCAACGACCGACCAATCAGATGATGGGGATTATGCAGCCGTTGTATTATAATGCGCATTTATACGTGATAACACTAACAACTGTCCGACCTCGCCACGCCAGTATAAAAAAGGTTTGAACAAATTAAAAAATACAATTGTAAAGAGTTTCGTTCTGCAGTGTCAGACTGTCAACTTGTGATAGGACTACCGATTCTTAAAAAGTGTTTTGACTAGACTACGATTCGATCAATTTGTTAATTTCTGAGGCTGTCTTCTACTTATGGATATGGATGGCGTAGGAGGCAATATGCGGTATCTGCAGTATTTTCTCCTGTCCGTGCTACTGACAGTATTTAGAACAACACATGCAGGTGAGCATTTTTAACTGACAGACGCGGCACGTGTACCTAAAACGTTTGTTTAATTAAAACAGTAAACAAATAATTTATTTCAGTGTAATATTTCGAGGTGCACGATGAATCTGAAGTGTCAAAACAAAACAGTTTCTGACCAACTTCTAGTTGGATATTAAAGTGAGCAAAGGTAATAACGAATTATCAGAATTTGTCGACTTTAAAGGGGTAACAGATCATTTGTGAACGTTGTGCAGACAGACATATACACGCATAGACCGCCAGTCGTGTGCCGAAAACCGTGATTGGAAAATGTATGGGCAAAACGACGCGTCGGTATATGGTTGCGCTTAACCGATACCGCACGAGTTCTACGCGCCTATTGCGCAACGGATAGCTTTGCACGCGCATTCTTATAATTATTGTGTACAGTATCTTTCGCTTGACGGACAACGCACCGCGCACTTTTTACGTTCTGTGCGCATACTGGGCAACGCGTAACACAAAAATGGGCCTAAAAGTCTTTATTTGAAAGTATCAAGATTGACACTGAATATTATTAATCTATATAGCCTATGAAATAATACTATGTAATTTTCTTTCAATTCGATAAAGGCTATCATTTGACTGGAACTATTCGGGTGTGTACAAATTCCATATGGTTCCACTTTACTAAATTCGGCGCTCATTGTAACCATAGAATTAGATGTCTATGATTGTAACCATTGATCTCCATTATATAGACTGGATAGGACAACGCGTATGTGTTTGTGCAGGAACGCGTGATCCGAAACAATGGCAGTGCGCTTTCTGCAGTAGGGTCACCGCGGCATGTATTCACTCTGGACACTCGAGTAGTTATCGAGATTATCGGAATTTTATTCGTATTGGGGTTATAAGGAATTTAAGCGCTCTACCAATAAAATCATTAAAAAACATTAAATTAACTAACGAATCACGATAGGGAGTCATGCAGACCTAACACAGCCAGCTTTTTCACACTTTCTTGATATGTAGGCCTATAGGCCTACTATTTTTTTCCTACGTAATGTAACCATTCGGGTGCAAAATCCTGTTTTTTCTCCAAATATGACGAATTTAAGAAAAAAAGTCTTCCACTTTTTTAAAAACTTCCATAAGTCGTGCACAAACGCGGTCGCGTCACGTTCGTTCTTTACCCTTTGAAAGAAACACGCGCGCGTACGCCATTTAGACGCGGAGGCCTATCCAGTCTATATAATGGAGATATAAAAAAATAGAAAGAAAGAGCGCCGCCTAGTGACGCTCAGGAGTAGGGTGGCAATATGTTAAGATTAAGAGTAATAATTTTCTTTTCAAATTTATGAGAGTTGAAAGATTTTGTTTGGTTCACTTTCCTCCCCACAAACAACCTCTGAAACGGTGGTCCATCTCACGGCCCATGTAGCTCCCCGCTTCTATGCCAAATGAATAGACCCACGTATTGGTCTTTTTTGTGAACAGAATCCCCCGAGTTGGAAGTCACGGGTCACCAATTCTTGATTTCCACAAATATTTCTACAATCAGTCCAATCAGTCCAAAATATTAATGAGCTCGCGCGCAGTGATTTTCAAAGATTATGAGTGGCATGCACCCTTTGACCGAGGGGTAAATGTGCCCATAGTTGGTATTTTAGTCGGGCGCCGCGCAAATCATGAAATCACCATGTAGTTTTGAATAGTACCTGGCCGTCTACGGCTTTATATTGTCTGTGGTTGTGCATTTTTATCGTTTGAAGCAGCAACAGAGCTCAAAATATAAAAAAGATGTTTGACAACTAACTTATCTCTGTGAATGATGCACATTCCGAGAAAAACAATATTCTAAGACTTCGATTAAAATGTACAGGTTAAGGCCGGTTCATACTTTTACGCGAATGTAATTGCGAAGCGAATTCGTTAAGACAACGGAAAACGTCACAAAGACACTTCTTGTTGACGTCATGAAATTCGCTTCGCATTCGCTTTCGCGTGAAGTATGAACCGGCCTTTAGAGCAGCGGTTCTTAACCTGGGGGTCGTTTGGGGTTTTCCAGGGGGTCTCGAAGGGGTCATAAATAAACCGTTATTTTGTTAATTTCAGCCATCCTATTGAGTATTGGCAGACGTGTTTTAATAAACCGGGCTGGTTTTTTTCTTTCAATTGTTTGTTTTTTGGGTCACGGTACTGACAATGCAAGAATGTCTGATGGGGTCGTGGGGCAAACAAGGTTAAGAATCACTGCTTTAGAGTCACAAGTTGAATTGCGACTCTATTCTGCGTTTAGGGCGCGTTCTCAGCCAGCGGATTGTCGGTACTCGCGTGTCACGCACTGAATTAAACTGACAAAGAGTAGCGCCAACGTGTGCGCCGAGCGTCATTCGACACACTGTCTTGCTTTTACTATTAAAGTCTAAATGCGCGTCTCTGAGACGCACATTTGGAAATGACATTCAATCTTTTGTGATTTTTTTCAAAATGACAGTATCCTCCGCGACACCCCACCCCCAATATACTACACTGATTTTTAGGTCTTTTTCAAATAAATACAATTAATATCGTTTTTAAATTCGATCACAAAGGTGATTTTGCCCTCATCACGGATCTGGACAGCGGCACCATTTCCGCGGGGAGTATGGGCCAGGGTCTTCTCGACTTGGCCTCCCTGCCGCTTCGCGGTTTAGTGCGCCCAGTAGCCGTTGACTACGATCCGCAGGAAGGAATGGTCTACTGGAGCGATGTCGGAAGCCTGCCAACTCCGAGAATCTTCCGAGCGAACCTTGACGGCTCTAATCAAATGACCATCGTGGAAGATCTTCGCCGTAAGTCTTAAAGTTGACAGATTTAAAAAGTAAATAGTCTGAAAAGAAAATAAATAAATCAAAAGATCTTACTTTTCATTAAATGCGACACCATTTGCTACTTTAAAGTGTAAAAGAGTGACATACTATCTCACTCTCAACAGGGTTAGTCTTTTATAACACCTCTCCTAAGTGAAAGAAAGAAATTAAAGGTATTAAACACCATTTGCAGATATCGAAACAATTTACTACCGAATTATTAAGAAAAATCTTACTTATTTGATAGGCATCCAGCAAAACGAGTGCCCTAGATATCCTGTAATTGTTCACAAAAACTGAATTGTATAACCAAAATTCATTATCGCCGGACGGCGATCGCAAAAAAACCAAAAACAACATATGAAAAACTGCCCGATTCCGGTTGAAAACGAAAGTCGTTTTTCTTGCTTTTCTCAGCAATCATGATTGTAAAACTTCGGACAGGTCAGTTAAACGATATTTACTATGAAATACAACCCCCTAAATCCACCCATTCATGATAATTCAAGCAGTTACCAATGGTGTATACTACCTTTAAGTTTTCAAAGTGAAAAAAACTACAAAAAAAGTGAACACCACTCCCAACTCTCTTATTTCCAAAGAGATAACTTTCACTCCATTCGAGTGAAAATTCACTCCCACAGTCTAAAACTAGAGACCAGACGTTTTAGAGTAAAATTAATTTAATCGACAAAGATTTAAATCCTATCAAAATCCACTGAAATTATATTTTTTTCAGTGTGTTTCAATCTAAATTAAGAGTGATTTCCACTCTAAAACGTCTATAGTCCCCGAGTTTCACTCTTTGGAATTTGGAGTAAATGCTCACTCTTTCGAGGAGCCAATAAGAACAGCTTCCCTCTGGTCACGCTCTCGATTTTATTTCAAGATTTGTCTCTCACAATTATGGCTCATCAAGAGAGTATTTTCCACTCAATTTCTCAAACTCAATTTCTTTTTTTCACTTAGGAGAGGTATTATAAAAGACTCACTTTTGTTGAGAGTGAGCTAGTACGTTACGTTTTTACACTTTAGAGTATCAAACGGTGTCGCATTTCAACTCACAAAATTAGGTCAGAGTATCATTGTTTTGTATGCACATAAACATAATAATAATAAATACGGCCTGTTTTTACAATTATTATTAATTTTTAATGTTTGTGTATTTAAATTTCCGATGATATACAATAATCTGGTTAATCACTTTATTGCAAAACAGCTTGCAACTTATAATTTTGGTGCCCCCAGATCATGATCAAGATTTTACTTTTTTTTTCCCCTTTCCTCAAACTTACCCAGTTTTTATCTACATTTAACTTCCCGTTTTTTTCCAAATTAATTAATTATGTCCTGTTTTGAATTGTTTGTGTTTTTGGTGTTAAGTTTTTGGTTCTAGTTCTATTTATGTGAACTTTAATGTTAACTGTGATTTTAAAATTTGTACAAATCATGCAATTCAGCCTTGCGGCTGCGAGATTGATTTTTTTAATAAACCATTTTCAATTCAATTCAATTCAACCCCTTGTGGAGTAATTTTCGCCCTGAAAAACTCCAGTGCATGAAGTGGTTCTATAAGATACTCACTCTCTTTGAGAGTGAGATTATTACTTGTTTACATTTAGAGAGTAATATTCAAAAATGAAACTTAAAATGTCATGACATACCCTGTATGGTGACAAGTATAATGGGATCAAGCATCATATGAAATCATTGGGGAAATCAAAGAGGAATTACATGCCCCGTCATTTTCTGTTTAGCTATATGCTACCGTGTTTCTGAGAAAGGAGGAATTACATTCCAAAATGAAACTCAAAATACCATGATATATCCTGTATGATGGCAAGTAAATAATGGAATCAAGCATCATATCACTGGGGCTGCATGTATAGCTATGCTGCCGTTTTTCTGAGAAAAGAGGAATTACATTCCAAAATGAAACTCAAAATATCATGATATATCCTGTTTAATGGCAAGTAAATAATGGAATCAAGCATCATGTGAAAGCATCGGGGAAATCAAAGAGGATGCCCCGTTATTTTCCTCGTATACCCACGATTTACGGTATAAATGTTGTCTCTTAACCCTCCAAAGCACTCTAGTCTGGTTTTCTTTTTTTATGTACCCAGACGTCTATAAATTGTAGATCAGGTAACCACTAGCGATAGACTAGACGCACTGCAGTAATTTGTAGACGATGATTATAATAATTATAATTATTACGGCTTTCCCCAAAACGCCACAACGCCTGCATTGGCTTTAAATAGTTTTTATTAGGTATTTACCTGGTTTAGATTTTTGATGATTTCCTGTCTGGGTTTTGATATTTTTTTTTTTTTAACTTTCTGTGTACAAAAGTATAGGAAATATCATCTTTTCCTCTCTTATTGGTACTCACATGCATGCACTTTTGTGTACAAAAATGAAGCTCGTGCGCTTTGGCAGTTTTCTAAAAACGTATGATCAAAACGTATACTCTCAAAACATGTATTAAAATTGTGTTGGAAGTTGGTTACAATTTTAACCAACATTGTGTAAATTTTTCCAATTTGACCAATGTTGGGTATATTTTACCCAACGTTGGGAAAATTGTTTAACCAATTAGTTAACCAACTGGTGTGGTGTTCACCTGGTAACCAAAAAAAATGAGTACATCTATATACCCAACGTTGGTTAAATTTGGTTAAACATAACCAACATTGAGTAAAATGACTATTTTTTACCAACAGTTGGTTACCAGGTGAACAACACAACAGTTGATTTGAACAAAATGTTAAAAATATTGCCTAACGTTGGTTAAAATGTTTACCCAACATTAGTCACATTGGAAAATATTACACATTGTTGGGTAAAATTTTAACCAACTTTTGCAACCAACAAAATTGTTATACACGTTTTGATATATAATATGCTTGTTGGTGCGTTTTTATTATCACCCGGGCCTCGCATTTTGTTGACAGAACCGGACGGATTGGCCCTTGATGTGGATGCCAGGATTCTATACTGGACAGACGCTGTTTTGGGTATCGTGGGACGAGTACTCATGAACGGAACCGGGAACAAGGAAATCATCGTTGAGAATCTGGACCAACCTCGAACCATTGTCATCGATCACAGCCATGGGTGAGTGTAGAAGGTGAAGACGGCCAAAGGCACAGAAGTGAAAGAGAAAAATGAAAAAAAATTGTTTCATTTAAAAATAAAAAAAATCGGGCGTCGGCAACTCACTGAAAATGGCCGTTTTGTTAGCTTTGGAAAATGTTTATGAAAGGTAAAAATAAGCACTAGCAGGTAAACCTATACATTTCCGAAGTTCAAGGTTACAACTCCAAAATGTGATCTGCTTCAACGAAAACAGCGTAAAGTCACGCTATGCTATTATTGAGTTATATGATTGAAAATAGCCGTTTTTAACAGTGGGGAATCGTTTTGGGGGTTTTGGCATGATACAATTCCCACATATGTTTCTTTCAAACTACGTATTTTTGGCAAAAGATTAGCCGAAAACAATCTAAATTTGATTTTACTGAGCGTACCCACAAAGTAAAATGTAGCGAAATTAATGAAAATATAAAAATATCATGACAAATTAATCGTATTTTCACATCAAAAACCGCGTCATTAATTTGCTATTACCCATGGCAATATTGGTATCACCGGAAAGGTCATGATCTCAGCTTTCTAGATTTAGATCTAAATTAACCTGAAATATTTGTTAATATCCAATGAAATGCAAGACTGTAAAAGGGTTTGGTAATAAAAGTTGTAAAACTTATGTATGTTGTTTGTTATAGTGTTATCTTGGTGTGTGTGTACAATTTCAAGGTATTGGAGTATAGCCTATAACATTATAATGGTTGCTATAACAGTTTGAAAGCCCCTCTCAGTGGTCATTGTGTGCTATAGTTCGTGAACCACATAACGACCGAGGATCCGCTATTGGGTTTTCCTTCATTCCTGTACTGTAACCTAACCCCATTGCCTAGCGCTTACCGGAACGATCGAGGACAAAACAAAACGTCCTTCGAGGATCCTTTGTTCCCTTTGTTCTCTTTTGTATTTCGATCCTCGATCTCAAAAGGAAACAAGAGCACACATTCTTTTGAGTGACCTATCGTTACAGTGTGTTTTCTCAGTAACTATTCTAAATTTGATGTGTGTAATGACCGCTGGTTTTGCTCAATATTATATATATTTTTAATACCCTACTCAATAAATTATATATCATTTTAAAGCTAAGAATTCAAGGAATCTGGAAAAACCAATATCTCAAAATATCAAAATGTCAACTTTACTCTTATTTCGTGGTAGCAGGTCACAAATACGATCCAAAACGGTACGCATGTAAAACATTTATCGTCCTTTAAAACATTTATCATCCTTTAAAACTGAACAGCTGATCGCCACATTTTGTACAATTTTCTTTTCTGCTAGCACTAGCAAAAAAGTAGAAACTCAATTTTCACAAAACGTTCAATCTGCTTTTTAGGTTGTAGACAAGTCGACAAATTTATTTTACAAAAACGTTAAATCTGCTTTTGTACTATTCTGATAGCAGAAAAGTAGATGGCCACTTCATTGTCGTTCTCCTCAGGTAAATCAAAAAAACTGTTGCTGCTTGAAACGATAAAAAAATCAACAACATATAATGTAATACCACACGCAGAATGTATAACTAACATCGATAATATATATCTGGTTACAAAGATACTAGTTTCCACTTTAAAATGAGACATCAAACGTCTAAATCTAACAATGTTTTAAAGAGTCATGAATAATTTCTCAAGAGGGGTCAAATTGACCATGGGATTCAAGATTTTGTTTGGATACTGTGCAAGTGTAGACTTGAAATCAAGTCGTTAGACTTTGTCGTCTCTGTTTGTGCAGGCGCCAACGAAATGAACCAGTGCTCAGCCACCTGCACATAAAGGCAGAAGTGTGTAACGACTTGACTTCAAGACTACACTTGCGCACTGTCCAAACAAAGTTATATTCGTAACTCTGTCAAACATTGTCAAATTTAGACGTTTGATGTCTCATTTTAAAATGGAAACCATGAGTCTTTGAAACCATATCTATACTATCGATGTTAGTTATACATTCTACGTGTGGTATATTCTGTTATATTTTGTTGCATTTTGTTTAGACACCCTGTACTATCCCTTTATAGACACATTTACTGGACTGACTGGGGGAGTAATCCGCGGATCGAAAGAGCGGATTTGGACGGAAGAAACAAGATGAGTGTGATTGATAGCGACCTGCACTGGCCCAATGGCGTTACCATAGACGGTAAAACATTCTTAAATCGTCTTAACATAAAACAGTAGTAGTAGCGGTCTGCGGATGCACCATGACTGTGACAATCTCCTTTGGGAAGATGTGTGGTTCTGAAAAGGAACGACTCGACGTTGATCCTAGGAGTATGGTCAGATCGTCTTCAGAAGTTTGGAAGATGTATTTAAGGAGTTGAGTGATCGATGGGGCGTTGTCATCATTTTGACTGTTTTCATGCAAGGGCCGTTTTCTAAATCCCAGCTTTGTCTTCGTCTTTTGCTTCATTCATGCAATTTGGCAATGGTGATGGCAATGGTGATGGAGCCGGAATGGAGCCGGTGATGGAGCCGGAATGGAGCCTAAGCTGGGGTTTGAAAAACGGCCCATATTATTACTCCAGGGTCCTATGGAAGGTATTGAAGATTGACAATGCTGAAAAAGTTTGAACTCATCAAATATAGGCCAAGGAAATTTCAAGAAAAGGAAATTTCAAGAAAAAAGAATTGAGAGATTTGTTCTGCACAAGTTGCTTCAGTCTTATTGAAAATGGCAACTATGCGACTATGTAATTAAATAAATAAACTAATTAAAACCTTTTATTTTACCCGATTCTGTGACAGGGACACGCACTTTATAGCGTATCCAGTTTTAACCGTCTAAATACTATTTGTATTGTTTGTTGGTTATTGCACTAACAATTCCGCCGGGGGGAGGGGGGAGAAGAGGGGGGAGGGGGGGAGGGGGAGGGGGTGGGGGGAGGGGGGGGGGGGGGGGGGTAAATTTCCCCGCCCCCACGCCGAAATGGCTTCGCGCTCGCCTATTGTCTTTACAATTTCAGAACCCCCTGGAAAAAAAAGGGTTCCAGCGGGCCTAGTTTATCAATAATATGAATTTGAAAATGGGTATATTTTTTTCAGAGACACCCTGTACAGACAAGACAAACGTGACATGTATATCTCAGGATCACAAGCTCTGTATGTAATAGATGACTGCAATCAAACAATTATTAAGATCCCATGGGATTCCCATAAGACATTGTTTTTTGTAAAGTGTCATCTTGTTCTGTCAGGGAACTATCTGTACTGGTGCGACGCTTTCCTCAACCAAATCGAGCGGAGCGATCTCACGGGTGAGAACCGCGCACTGGTGCTCAATCTGACTGCCTACGGCGACCTGCACCCGTTCGACTTGGGCGTGTACAGGGGCGACGTGTACTGGACGGACTGGGAGGTCGACAGTTTGGTCCGGGTGAACGTGAATGGCAGAGGGGAGGGCAACTTTGGTCCGTCGACATTCCAAACGCCCGGAGGGATTCACATCGAAGAAGGTTTGCAAATATGAGGCTCTGCACTGATGACGTCACACTTTGTTTATACATGTGCTTTCTAATACGGGTCTTATTCAAGAAGAAGCCATTTTGGTCGTGTTCCCTGGGTGTATTTTATAAATTGTGAACTGTTAAATGGGATGGTGCCAGACTATTTTTGCATTCTAACCTCGCTTTAAATTTTATTTTTAAATGTGGCCTAAAACATTGTTTGTTTAAATGTAGTATACACCATTTGCAAACAGCAACAAACTAAACTACTGAATTATTGTGAAATACCTTAAAAGTCTCAAGCATCCTTGAAATCACGGCACCTGATGGCTGTGGTTTTCAAGAAAAGAGGAATTGTAAACGAATGCCGGCTGGCAATCGTTGTACAAACCTTTTTTTCAAACACTACCTTCAATTGATTGGATTCGTCTGAAGGAAGTCAAGGAACCAGACTGCAATAACAGCACAAATGTTCTTGGTTTCTCCAGCTTCTATAAACACAAAACTTTAAACAGGTCGTCGTCGTAATATTTGCTATAAAATATGAATCCCCCAACCCATACATTTTCGAAAATTACATCAAATGGTGTATAGGCCTACCTTTTAATCATAATTGTTTAATTATTCATCAGAGAGACAATCATGTGGGCCCACCCCGCAACTCACTCAGACAGCATTCAACAAGATTCTCCCCCACCATCAATTTTATGGCGTTTTCCACTTGGCTTTAAACACACCAGGACAATTGGTTTTAATAATGTGCATAATAGTGTATTATAAGCAGATAAATAAATGATACGGACACAGTCACGATTTGTGTGGTTATACGCCTCAGCCAAACGAATTTTATTGAAAACGTTCTCAAAACAATTTTCCCGGCTACCGTTTTATGAGGGGCCACCGGGAATTGTGTATCACCACAGGTATTTAACTTCACTTGCTATGGGACACCAACAGCCCCCAGAGCACCATCAGCTCTGTACCAATGTCAGAGTTTGGGCACCATAAGCCCCTAGGCACCATCAGCCTAGACCATTAATCATTCTACACAATGGGCGCCAACAGCCCCTGGGCATCAAAGGCCCAGAACCAATTTTCTTGTGAAGTTAGTGTTTCGATCATCGAGTGACCTGGTTTGTTGACCCCGCCAGGAGACCAGGTCAACCTACCGTTAGGTCAGTTAACTGCCACCATTTGCACAATGATAGCCAACATCTGCAAGACATTAAACTACACGTATATACAATCCTTTAACAAGACAAAACTAGAATACATACACACTATATAGTTTACAGGCCCGTTCGTTCCTTGGTTTGTACGTACAGAAGGAAGGAACGGTGCTCATCCCCTGTTGTACTGACTCAGGGGACGAGCGATCACCTGTTAACAACAATAATCTAAGTTAGGGCTAAATTGTTAAATCGTTCCTTTAATTGGTATAGATCATGGCCCTTTATATTAACAAAGCAGGGAAAAACTCATGGGCTGTTTTATTTCACTTGCACCAAAAAGGCCCTCTCAAAGAGGAGGAAGTTGGGGAGGTGGTGGGAAAATAAATTTGTTAAGACGTATTCAATGTGTTTATTCGCCGAACGTTTTCAAAGTGTTCATTCGCCGAAGGCTGAGACCAAAGTGGCCGCATGGCTTGGTTTGCCGTGGTATAACACCGCATGAATATTGGTTAGCATTCCCGTGATCTGATTGGTTTATGCCGTTGGAAAACTTTCCAGTCACCCTCTTGTCTTTTATGTATGTACAGTTTTCTTGCGGCTTAGACTCAGTGCGGTTTATACACGCATTGGGCCTGAAGCGGCCTACGCGGTAATTCCATGTTCCTGCTTATAAATAATTTGATCTTTGAGGGATAAAATTTGGTATCCTACCGCCCCTTCTTTTGGTTGTGTATACAGTCTATGGAGAGTCATGTGCATACAAGTTCCACAGTATTTAATTTTTTATTTTTAAATACTACTCAGTCCTATGCAGATTCATGTGTTTTCAATGACTGATCTTCATAGAGATATGATGGCAAAGTGGCGTAAGGAAGCAACATTTTCGAACTTTTGCACGATCGGTACACTGTCTCATGGCACTCTTTGCTCCCTCGCAGAACCCGATTATTGCGACAGTTCCCCATGCGCCAACGAAGCACCTTGCGAGGACGTTATCGGTGGCTTCGTCTGCCGGTGCCCGCCTGGTGTCATAGGCACCACTTGCTCTGTCGGTAAGTTTGGTTCAGACTGGTCATAGGCCTATATAGCAGTTTTGCACCGAGAATATAGCCGGGTAAATCTGACCGCGGGTTAATTATAAAGGTATACCAAATACCTTAGGAAAAGCCGTGGTTCTAATGAAGTTGGGTCAGGGAGAGAAAGTTTTGATTTCAACAAGAAATTTAAAAAAATAAGTTGTTATTAACTTATAACAAATACAAAAGCTGAACCTAAACTGGCGTATGAACAAAACAATCTGAAATCTACTACTTTCCCAATGGGCATACCAAATTTGATTAATCGATAAAAGCTTTCTGGTTCAACAAACTTTTATGACTAAAGAAAACCTTTCAAGAGAATGAATTTGGATTATAAAAAAACTAACGAAGCCAACACAGCACTAATAGTGGATCACTCTAAGGCACATTTCGACGGCATTCTAATAAATCAACTGTTAGCGCAGAACTTTAGGAAAATCAAGACAGTCCGTGTCCATACCATTACCAGGTCTTAACTCTCTGCTGCCGGTCGCGTTTTGGTTTTTTCCAAAACAAATGAAGTCACTTAGCATAAATGGGCTTATCTACAATACACGTTTAAGTTTCAAGTTTTTTCACACATTGACAACAAAAAATATGATTACAAATAACCACACAATATAGGTACAAATACTAATAATATGAAAATTAAACTATGTGGAGAAAAAGAGCATGTCAACATTGAGGTAAAAGAAGTCGTCTATAGCCCCTTATTCATTTCTCTAAACACGTGTGGCTGTGAACTACCGTAAAATGGGGTATTGAACTTTAGCACCCAGGTGTAACTTTGGCACTACATTCCAATAAAGTTTATTTTATGGTTTTACTTGTATTTTGGTATTTATCTAAATGATCAAGAAAAAGTTAAAAAACAATATCTTTTATAAATCTCACAAAAATATTCCCCTAAAACGATCTGACCAAAGTTGCGCCAAAACTGCAAAGTTATACCCCGTATTAATAATAATAATAGTAATAATAGGCAGTTGATATATAGCGCACGTATCTACCAAGACTGGTACTCAAGGAGCCCTCGTATTATTACCCCGGTCATTGGGCCCATGAAACATTCCAAATACCATCTCAGCTCCCTGCGGGAGTATGTAGCTCGATGCTGCCATTTCGGCGCAAAGCGACTAAATCACTAACTATAACCATATTTGCCCCTCACAGGTATACCCATTTACTCCTTGGTGGATAGAAGCAATGAGTGACAAAGTGTGTTGCCCAAGAGCACACGCACCGTAGTCCCCAGGCCAGATTCGAACCCACAACCTGTAGCTTTACCTGCAGATTATAAATTCATTGCTCCATACCACAAGGCCACGGCACTCCACTCCACGGCGGTGTATTTCCGCGATACACGTAAACACAATCCCTCCCCCACAAACATTGCACCGGATCTGCTTGGTATTTTTGGTTACACAGTGAAATGTGTTCGATTTCGTTTAATCTCTAAATGTCCATTGTTTCATGAGATGTAACCCACGTTTGTATTTTGTTTGTATTTGTTATGTTCGTGGTATTTGAATTGAGTCAGGGTTTATTTTCATTTCCTGTATAGTTTCCTTCGGATTTGTGCGCCGAATGTTGAGAGTTCTGTGGAGCATTTCCTTGTTCCGTGTTGAAAGTGGAAGTGTATTCAAAGTTGTCACGGTCAAAATGTCACCCTGTCGAAAAACACCAGTCTGAAAGGAAACAAGATCATGTTAATATAATATGTTGCGAAAAACAAAAACAATGTTGAATAAATTATCCGGCTTTGTTAAACTTATTTTTTAAACTTTGTTTATTTTGGACGTATCGTGATTAATTGATTGATTTATTTACTGTTCCTCTTTTTTTTTTTTTTTTTTTTTTTCTCTTTTAGATTTTCCTTCATAACTTCCTTGAATAACGATATAAGCCATCAGCATGTGAAAACAAACAGAACTTCTCCCAATGTCATGCGCTCTCACATCATGTTTGCAAGTTATAGTAAACGATGTTGACTGTTTTGAGTGGTGGCTTAGCCTCCCTTGGTTATATACACGGAACTTTAATTTTCCCCAGGCGAAAACAGGGGAAAATATAATGCTCCATGGATCACCGAGGGAGGCTAGTTTTACTACACTACGAGATAAAACAGTCAATTTTTTTTTATAACACCTCTCTCACGGGTTCTGCTTGATTCAAGTTTAAGATAATTAGCCTAACTGACCATTTTTATCTATACGGCTAAAGGGTACTTTTCTTTCAATACGAAACGACATTTTGTCCCTCTTTTCAAAACCACTAGTCGGGGCAAAAGACATAATGTTGTTTTGTTGACCTCAAACAAATTGCAACAAATTGTTTTTCACCACAGTGCACTTCTATAAAGTCCCTAGAATTACATACTAAAAGTCTACAAAAATCCAAGTGGTGGAAATATGTCTAATTTGCATAAATCGTTAATCCCGGCCGTGTAATATTGTTTGAAAAGTTTATTTTGGCGATTATACTCACACATCCTTACTTCAATAACATTTTCTAAAGCATGGAAGTGACTAAATAATTATGAAAATATAGTAATGGTCCAAAATGACTACAATTATACCCTATAATTTGAACGCATTTACCGTGTCTCCAGATATCATCAAGAAGTCAGTATTGACGTGCTTCAAATTCACCAAGTTGCTTACTGGCACAGTTATCCTATTAAAACCTTATGGAAAATCATATGAACAATGATAACATTGTGATATTGAGCCCAGCAAACAAAAACTGCATGGGAACAAATGGTGTGTCCCTAAATTCGGCTAACAAGCAGGTGAAGGGTTGCCTAAGGTGAAAGACTTGAACAAGTTCAAGGAAACCTTCAAAAATAAAGATTGTTGTTGCTCACAATAATCCTATCTACGTTAAAATGTATTTTGGGGATTTTCTTGAACTTGTTGGGCAAACTACTTTTTCGCCCAATTTATGGACATACCATTTCCCCCCAGTTTTTGTTTGCTGGGCTAAATATCACAATGTTATCATTTTTTCATATGATTTTTAAGTAAGCAACTTGATGAATTTGAAGCTCACCAATACTGACTACTTGATGATATATGGAGACAGTGTAATGTGCGCACATTTATAGGGCCACGAAGTTGTCATTTTTGATAATTACCATGTTCTCATAATTATTCAGTCACTTATATGCTTTAGCAAATGTTATTGAAGTAAGGATATGTTTGTAGAATCACCAAAATAAACTTTTCCAAAAAAAATATATATACATGTATATATATATACCCAAATATGGGAATATTATATTACGCGGCAGGGATTAACGATTTATGCAAATTAGTCATATTTCCACCACTTGAATTTTTAAGGACTTTTAATATGTCATTGTGGGGACCTTTTAGAAATGCATTGTGGTGAAAAAAATTGTTGCAATTTGTTTGAGGTCAAAACCCTTTTTTCCCTAGACTACACCCCTTCACCAAAATATTTGAACCCAGACTGTGTTGTGTTCTTCTGTGTGTTCTAAAGACGACAGATCGCGTCGCCGTTGCCGTCGCCTTCAGAGGAAAATAGTTTCTTTCATTTTTAGATTGAAAGCAACTCCAAAAAGAGTGAAAACCGGCACTTTAAAAGATTGAATTTTCACTCCTTCGAGGAACCATGTGGAGGACAAAAAAAAACCCCGGGTTTCTAGCTCCTCGAAAAATGGCAAATTTAGCCTTTGGGAGTGGTTTTCACTCTTTTTTGAGTAATTTGCTTTCACTCTGAAAAAACAACATTTCACTTTTTTTTTCGAGTGTTATTTGTTAAGAAAGTCGCTCATTGTATAGTCACTCTTTAATATTTAGAGAATACCGTTCATCTGCATGCGCTTGCTTTATTTTGCACACAATTAAACGTAGACGTATAAACCATTGGTAATTGCTCGATTTATCATGAATGGTTGGATTTGAGAGGTTGTATTTTATAGTAAATATCGTTGACCTGTCCGAAGTTTTATCATGGATGCTGGGAAACGCAAACGAATACGGCGTTTGTTTTTAATCGGCATTAGGCATTGGTTCTTATGTTCTTGTTTTTTCGCGATCGCCGTCCGGCAATTGTGAATTTTTATTTTATAAAATTTTAAATTTTCGGAACAATGGATATCTAGCGCAATCCGTTTGCTGGATGCCTACAATAATTATTTACTTTCAAAAAGGTAAGATATCTCCTAATAATTCGGTATTAAAATTGTTCGATATCTCCAAAATTTGTAGATATGGGGTACCCACCTTTAATACCGATGCTATTATGGGTACTTTGGTTGCTACGGGTATGGTACTTTTGAGCGTGCACAGGAAGATAGCAAAAACTGCTGATGCCATAAACATAACCTGTGGATGAGGTGTTATAATGTTGCCCAACACACTTCCTGTCTGCATGTTAAGAATGGGATAATTGGAATAAAGAACAGAAACTAATATGTTTAGTTTTGGGGGAAGTTTTTAGCTGCACCAGGTGCGGTAATTACCCAGAAGGAAAGATAGTGATTCTTAGAACCGTATTTGCAAACTTCCCTGACGTTACACTCTGCGGAAACCTCAAATCCTGGTTGACGGTATAGGGGCGGTGTGGACAGTAATTCTGCCCCCGGGGAAGAGGGGGGGGGGGGGGGGGGGGGGGGGGGGGGGGGGGGGGGGGGGGGGGGAGGGGGACAGAATTACCTGCTACACCTGCACCTGGAAGTAAGAGATCGCGCTATACTTAAGTGAGATTCTCCAAGCTACTTGTCTAAAGTATCCTACTCAAATACCTAACTTAAAGGTAGAAGATACACCATTTGCAGATATCAACAATTGTTACTACCGAATTGTTAGGAAAGTATCTTACTTATTTGAAAGTAAATAATGATTGTAGGCATCCAGCAAAAGGATTGCGCTAGATATCCTGTAATTGTTCTGAAAAATTGAATTTTATAAAAAAATTCGCGATCGCCATCAGACTGCGGTCGCGAAAAAAACCCCAAGAACAACATAAGAGCCACTGCCTGACGCCGGTTGAAAACGAACGCGATTTTTTTTCTTTTTTTCTCAGCATCTATGATTGTAAAACTGCGGACTAGTCAATTAAACGACATTTACTATAAAATACAACCCCAAAAATCCACCCATTCCTGATAATTCAGGCAATTACCAATGGTGTATAAATGCCGGCCCTGATCTTCAAAATCAAATCGTGCCTAATTTTACGTGATTAGACTGTAGTATGCAGTACTCTTATTACACCGACTATGAGAATTGACTATTATTTTGTAGTACTGTGTACTTTACCCCAAATTAAGAGAGAGCTTCATAAATAAAGATGGATTTTCACAGTTTTATCAAAACGTCTGACATCTACTGAGCTGACAATGGCGACTATAGTATTTTATAACTTTCTTTATATAGATTTATTGTATTGTTCCTTGAGTAGGCAAAGATAATCGTTGTCTATTATCTTTAGGGGCCGCCAAAGTTTTTTGAAAAACTAAACTTAAAGGCTGCTTTCTATTTTTTCCTGAGCAATGATAACTTAATATGCAAGTTGGGAACGCTTACTGGCAGTGTTATGTTGGCTCGGTGCAACAGTTGAGTTAGTGGCATGTTGCACGCGCTTCCGTAATAAGCTTAATTGAAGAGCCTCGAACTGGCATTGAACTTTACACAAAACAAAGTTGGTGTGTGTCTGTGCTTTAAAAACAAATCGATTTCCTTTACGAACGAATTTTGAAGGACTATAATGTACTCTATAACGAATAAAGGTTGCTTCTATTTTTTCCTGAGCAATGATAACTTAATATGCAAGTTAGGGACGCTTACTGGCAGTGTTATGTTGGCCCTGTGCAACAGTTGAGTTAGTGGCAGTTAAGCCCTATTCGCATGTTGCACGCGCTTCCGTCATAAGCTTGAAGATCAATGAACTGCATGGCATTGAACTTTACACAAGTTAAAGTTGGTGTGTGTCTGTGCTTTAAAATAAAATCGATTTTCCTTACGAACGAATTTTGAAGGAATATAATGTACTCTAACAGTTTTAACTTGGGTGGTTTTTTGTCATTGCTGAAATTGCGCGCTAAGTTTTGAGCGCAAGGTCATAAATATTTTATTCATATAGCACACATTTTATGCTAATTTAGGTTATTGGACTGCATCTCAACGCGCGTTGTATAATGTAGGTACATACATGTACCTGTGCAATTGCGCATTAAAAAAAAGTGAACGCTGAACAATAAATTGAGGGCAATAGAGTGTACATATTTAGTACGTCTATACAGCGTTGTAAATACCTCCAATTGTGAACCCCATATATTGTCCTGTTTTTACAACAGTACTATACTACGCGTATAATTTTACTCTATGAATATTTATGACCTTCGCTCAAAACATAGCGCGCAATTTGAGCAATGACAAAAAAATTAAAAATTAAACTGTAGAAAGGCCTGCCAATGCAAATAAACAAATGTATTCGTTTGAGTACAAGTCGTTCAGACAAGAAAATGGAAACTTTGAAAAAGTACGGACACACTAATTTTTTTTTTCTTCCGTTTTTCTTGTTGTTTTCACCAGCTACATACTGCGCGCTTCCACCAGACCCAGTCGGTGTCCTCATGGTAGTATCGGGTAGTCAGCAGTCCGGTTACGGGCCCGGTGACTCCATCCAGTACACCTGCCCGGACGGGTATGAGCTCAGCGGGCCAGCCACCAGGATCTGTCGGTCGGACTCGACGTGGGCTGGTGAAGCACCCGAATGTGAGGAGAAGGACCGTGATGCCCCTGGTAAGTAGATATCATCGCCAAACAATCCTATACAGAGCATTGAATCCTCTATAAAGTAGAAACCCTTTGTTGTTATAGCAATCGTATACTTTATAGCTTCATTGCCCCTTCTGGGTTGGGAGATAACAACCTTCACGCGCTCCACCCTGTTTCCACTCATGTCATCAAACCGATGTATGCAGTAACACGTTAAGCTGCTCATCATACGAAAGAAGAAGATTGCCCCTGCTGAAACTTGGTTAAAAGGTTAAAACTTTGTTATTGTGTTCCATATATAGAGAGTTCAGGTGCCATACCTGTGGCGATTATTGCTGGTGGTTCAGGGGGAGCCGTACTCCTTCTCTTGATTATCGCCGTTATCTGCGTTGTGGCAATCAGCATCAGGAGGTATGACATTAAACAAATCGGACTCAGTCAAAAGTTCACTGAATAGTTTGCACAGTGTTAACTGCCTAAAATATACAAAGAGGGGTGACAGCCTCCTTATAATAACGGGGGCGGAAACAGGAATTTTGCAAAGGGGGAGAGGTGGGGGGGGGGGGGGGGGGGGGGGTTCAGGCCCCTTAGATTGTTTTGTCTGACTGGTGCGGGCAGGCGAACATAATAGGTAATGCAGCACGTTCAGATTTTGATCTCCATTGAGCAAATGGGAGGCCGGCTGAGCAAACGGGGGGGGGGGGGGGGGGGGGGGGGGGGGAGGGGGGAGGGAGAGGGGGGAGGGGGGAGGGGGGAGAGGGGGGGGGGGGGGAGTTAGGGGGTGCTGAGCAAACTGGGGGTGGGAGGAGCAAACGGGAGGGGGAAGCAAACGGAGATGGGCGTTCCAAAGAAATGCCCTGCTAGCGGGGTCCGGAGAATTGTTTAACTACAATGTTGTAGCTTGCCAAATTTTAGACCTCCAGTTTTTTGCCTCATTTTGGAGAACTATTCTACATTAAAGCCGGGTCGTTCGATGCCACTATAATACAAATCGGGCGTTTTAATAAAGACCAATCAATGGCGTGAACAATAATTACAACAATTATTTTATTTGTTGTGGGGGAGGGGGCTAAGTTGATTTGTGTATTTATATAACCCTCAAATATTTATAACCTGTCAATTAAGAGAATTTCGGAAGATTATTTCTTCTTTAAACTTGTTGTCTCAAAGTTCATATTATATGCATAAAACATAATTAATTATCAGTTGAAAACATTGGTGATAATTTCTTAGATTCAACTCAGCGTCAGGAATTAAAAAACAGTAATTGGTGTAAATTATTTTGTGCGTGAATATATAGCGGTTTTTTTCTTTTGCCCCCTTAACAAAATAATTGGCACAGAAAATGACCCCAAAAAGATATTTTGGAAACATATAAATCTGTAAAATGGACCCACCAAGCATTCTAAAACTGTTTTCAGATCACTTCTAGGTCTTAGAAAACACCTGACAACATAAGGACCCCTACTAAAGGATATCAATCAACCAACCAAAAATTGAACAGAAAATGAAATATGACATGCTGGTCGTCATTTTTCTGTGGAGCCTGGACACGTGGAGAGTTCTAAGTATTTTTAAAAGATCTTGAAAGTATGGGCATTTTAGCACTAGTGTCTATTATATGGCAGTTTATTTGTTTCGCGCTGCACACCAAGCAATTCACTGATACGCTCCTTAGGAAACAACACTAAATCGGACAGTAACAGCGCCACCTAGCGACGCATGTATTTTTCACTTTAAATAAAAGATTAAGACGCCTTGGGCAATTTTATTTTCAATTTTACTAGGGATGACCTACTAAATTTTTGTTTATGTTCCCCTCAATTAAAACACCCCTAAAATGGTCATCATATTCTGGGCCCAGGTTTACATGTAGCCCCCCCCCCCCCCCCCCCCGCCTTTATGCCAAATAGACCCACACGTTGGTCTTTTTTGTGATTGTGAATTTTTTGAGGGATACACAAGTCACAAATACTTAATCTCCACACACACAAAATTACAATCAGTCCCATGTATAGGCCACAGAAACCTCTCAATCAAATTTATCTAAGGTTCCCAAAATATTAATGAGCTCCGCGCACACATTCTTCTTCTTCTTCCATATAAGTGCAAACTTCACGATGTGAAGATCAACGCACTGCCAGGAACACCGGGGCAAACCCCTTCTCTTAGCGATAAGTGTTACTGGGATCTTTTACGTGCATTATAATGATTATTATTATACAATACACGGGACCTACAGCTTTTACGTCTCATCCGAAAGACGAAGCAATAGTGGTTTCAGTGCCTTGCTTAAGGACACAGGTGTCGAGACCAAGATTTGAACCCACGCTCTGCGGAACAGAAAACCGGGTTCTTAATAGTCTAGCCACTGACCTCAACACCTGGACGGATCATTGTCCATATTCTGCTGTGCTAACACTTGAAGTCGGCGCGAACTGGAAGTGCAACATGGCGTCACTGCTGTGAGGCAATGAAATGTCCAGTTGTAGAGGTCAGTGGATTTACCAACCAACTGAACTCTACACCTGGACATTTCATTGGCTCACAGAGTGACTTCGTGGGTCCGCCATGTTGCACTTCTCTGCATGCCGACTTCAAAATGAAACAATGGATGATCTGTCCATGTATAGAGGTCAGTGAGTCTAGCCCTAGACCCTTGTGTTATTTCGGCGCCCACCACGCGCGCAGATTCGTTAACGCTGTCTCTTTTTCAAATCCCGGCTTCGTGTGCGTTCTGGTCTCACGCATGCGTAGTTTACAAAATGCGGCTGGATCCATGTTCGCACTGGAGCCGACGTTTGACAAACGTACATGATTTTGGATTCCCCTAAGGGTCTAGCACTAGTTGGCAATCAATTGTTAACTTTAACCTTATTTTTCGACGAATCTCCCTCGCTTTTCCGAGGGATCCAATCAGCGACCGAGTTTGAGCCTCATCATGAATTATTCATTATACACAAATATAAGATACTGTGTGTGTGTACACAAGACAGGGCTTGGTCACGCGAGCAGAGTGGACGGACGTGTTTTTTTTTTTTTGTCAGTGGCGGGAAATTCAAAAACCGCGCCCTTCTTGGGGTGTTTGGCTTTCTGAACATCCTCGTTTCTTCTGGTTTTTTGGGTAAGCAATATCAGTTTATTCGAGAGGTACTTTATACTTGCTTTCCTTTCTCTGTCCTGTAATCGGAAAATCGTCCAATATGGACGATGATCCGGATGAATCTAGCAATGAAACATCTTGGGATCAAATGTCTCAACATACTCCCATGGAGGCCAATGATCAGGAAGTACTTGACCAACCACGCTCAACTCTTGACATACTAATAAGTCAAGCTCAAAATGACACACCTCAGACACAAAATAGGAAAAGGCCTAAATCCAGCTGGCACTATAATGATGTATATTCAGAATCAGAAAATGACTCCCCTGATGAACAACCCACAAAACGCCGCTATGTTCCAAACATCAAACAACCCACAATTATTATCATAAACTCCCCGGATGTTAAATTAGCCAGAATAAACCCTATCAAAATCGCTAACGCCCTCAGTAAAATAGGGAAGGACCTCATCAAGAGTGTGTCCAAAAACAACCAAGGAGGAATCACCGCAAGATGCTACACCCCAGCACAAGCCACAAAACTTAAGGCTATCACCCAATTAGGTCAATGGACCGTCCAAACCTCATACGCAAAATCAGAAACCCAAAGCAAAGGAGTCATTTATGGCATAACAACAGACATCACAGATGATGAGATCCTATCATCATGCAAAAAACAAGGAGTGATTGAAGCCAAACGTCTAATGCGAAAACGAAATGGTATCCTAGAAGCGACTCAATCCATCTGCCTCACCTTCAACACCACAAATCTACCTGAAGAAATACAAATGGGATACGAAATATTCGTTGTCAAACCTTTCATCCCCCCTGTAATCAGATGCTTTAATTGCCAGCGCCTAGGTCACACAGCTAGCAACTGTCGCAGCTCGACACGATGTGTGCGATGTGGGGGCCCACATTCCTTTGATCAATGCGAACAAAAAGATAATGTTAAATGCTGTAGGTGTGGAGAAAGCCACTCATCTGCATATGGAGGTTGTAAAACCATAAAGCAAGAAAAGAAAATTCAAGGGTTTAGAGTAACCTACAATATTTCCTATGCCGATGCCGCAAAGGTAATCAAGACTGACATCAGCGTTCGCCAGGATGACTCGCCCACCCAGCAAACCCCGATGCAGCAACCCTCCCAGCAATACCCTATCAGTACCGGTACCCAGCAAACACCTATAATTCAACCAACAAATAATCACGCAGAACCTCAACACAGAACTAATAACAAACCCACCAAGACTACCACTGAAGCGAGACGCCCAACCATCGAAGCGAGACGCCAAACCACAAAGCAACCAGTAAAAACCACTAAAGACGCCACCACTCAAACAGAAAAAACAGCACAAACACAAACTGAACACACTCAATGTATTTGCAGTGAACAACGCCTGACCGAACTCCTCACTGGTACAATGCAGATTTGGGAAACAATCAAAAATAAAGAAGAAAGAATTCTGGCAGTGAAGACTCTCGTCAATCACATCACCCACCTAACTTATTCTCAGCCAACACCAAATACTAAACAAGGAAAATCAAGAACGTCTTCTCAACCGCCATCAAATACAAAGCAAGGAAACACCGACCATAAATCATCCCAAAAGAAGGACAAAACACCCTCTACCCAAGAAAACACAGACTCACTAGCAAATAGCCAAAAATCGTCAAGAAAACCCCAAAACACATCAACATGACTCTTATTTTCACAATGATTCTTATCTTACAATGGAACGCCCAGTCCTTGTTAGCTCATGGAAAAGAATTTAAAAACTGCATTAACACTTGGAAAGAAAAACCAGATGTTATTTGTATACAGGAAACATGGCTCAAAGAAAACAAACATTTTACTTTTCCTGGCTATAACATATATAGACATGACAGAAATAAAAACGATCCTAAAAGTAAGGGTGGAGGATGCGCTTTCTTGGCCAAACGAGACATTGCTTTCAAATATACCCTAGGTGATAATAACTCTGTTGAATATCAAATTGGGGAACTCTATGATACACAGAAAAATAAAATTACTATTATTAATATTTACAACCCATGTAATATTCTAGACACCAAAACTCTTAAAGATATCCTTGATAAAACTGATCATTCTTGTATAGTGTGTGGTGACCTCAATGGTCATAACCCCTTGTGGGGTAGTTCAAAACTCGACCATAATGGCAAGATCATCGAAGATGTGATTATTGATACTGACATGGTCTGTGTAAACTCTGGTGAGGGCACAAGAGTTGACACGGCACATGGTACACTCTCCTGTATTGATATCACCTTCGTTACACCTAATATAGCTGCCAAATGTAACTGGAAAGTTCTTAATGATACATGGGGAAGCGACCACTGTCCTGTAATTATTGATGTCAACCACCCTATTCAGAAAAAACCATACAGAAATAGCCCAAAATGGTCCTATAAAAAAGCCGACTGGAACAAATTCGAGGACGCCTGTAACCAATATATTACTAAACCCAATGAGTCGGATACTGTCGACAAAATGTATGACAACTTCCTTTGCCAAATTGATACTGCTATGACTTATTCTATCCCTAAAACCAACCCCAACCACCCCAAACCTCCTTCCTCTTGGTGGAACGACGAATGTCAGCAAACTATTCTCAACAAAAAAGAAGCCCTTAAAACTCTCAGAAAAACTTTCCTTCCTTCTGATCTTATTAGTTACAAGAGAGCGTGTGCTATAGCAAGGAAAACTATCAATAACGCTAAACGAAAAGATTGGCAGATTTTCTGTAATGACATCAACCCCAAAACAAACACTAAAATTATTTGGAATAAAATCAAACGTATCCAGAAAACCCGCATTATCAACAGTATCCCTGTCCTCCATCACAACAACACAGATGCCATCACCGATGGAGAAAAGGCTGAAGCACTTGCCGACAATTTCACTAGAATTAGCAGTACTAATAATTACCGCCCATCCTTTATTCCTATTAAAGACAAAGCTGAAAAAGACTTCACTATTGATAATAATAATGACAGCGTCATCAATGAACCCTTTAACATACAGGAATTAAATCACGCCATCCATTCTTCTAAATGTACCTCTCCTGGAAAAGATGATATCAGTAATATAGTTTTGAAACACCTTCCTATTAAAATTCGTCACTTCTTACTTATTATTATCAACTTCATCTGGCACACTTCTACTTGTCCTAAGCAATGGAAGGATGCAATCCTCATTCCCATCTTGAAACCTGGAAAAGACCCGGCTAACCCATCTTCTTACAGACCCATTGCATTAACCTCCACTTTCTGTAAAATCATGGAACGTATGGTGAACTCCCGCCTTCTTTGGTATATGGAAACCCATAACTTTCTTTCCAAATCTCAGAGTGGTTTCAGGAAGGGAAGAAGCACCAAAGATCATTTACTCAACCTTGAAACTTCTATTAATAAAGCCCGCTCTAACAAAGAGAGCACTTTAGCTGTTTTTCTTGATTTAGAAAAGGCATATGATATGTTATGGCGGAAAGGTATTATTATTAAATTGCAATCTTTGGGTATATCTGGACGTATCACCAAATGGATTAATAACTTCCTTGGCGACAGAAAAATCCAGGTCCGTATCAACAATCTCTTCTCTGAAGAAAGAACCTTAGAAAACGGAGTCCCCCAGGGAAGTGTCATTAGTCCACTTCTGTTCAACATTGCTGTTAACGATCTCGTCAAAGAAGTCACCGATGTCAATGTCTCGCAATACGCTGATGATATTGCCATCTGGAAACCAAATAGAAACATTCCTTACTTACAAAAGAAAATTCAACAAAACCTTGATAATATTAATACATGGTGTGAAAGATGGGGATTTAAACTATCTATCCCCAAAACAAATGCTGTCCTTTTCACAAATAAACTGAAATACCCACCTATTTCTTTACACATTTATAATTTAGCGATCAAAATGAGCTCCTCTGCGAAATTTTTAGGACTAATTTTCGACAATAAACTCACCTGGAAAAATCATATTGATAATATTATCACCAAATGTAAAAAAAGACTCAATATCTTGCGTTGCATCTGTGGCAACTCCTGGGGAGCCGAATGCAAAACGCTCTATCGACTGTATACGGCACTTATAAAACCCATCCTTGAATATGGATGTGAGGCGTTCGACTCGGCCTCCCCGACAATCAAACATAATCTGGACACTATCCAATATCAAGCTTTAAAGATTTGTACAGGGGCCATCCAAAGTACCCCACTTTACAGACTTCAAACCGAATGTGGAGATCCTCCCCTAGCATTACGTCGACAGTTTTTAAGCGATTTTTACGGAATTAAAATTAACTCTATAAATAACCACCCTAATGATCACTTCAACCGTGATAACTGGCAAAAACACTATTTTGCCGACAAATGGAATTCCTCTACACGTTACATCCCCTTTGAAGCAAGAATCTCCCATTATCCTGGTCTAAACACCTTTCCTTTAAATGACCCCTTTCCTTTCTGGCACTATACTAATCCTCAAATCTCAACTGAAATCCACTCTCTCGTGGCAAATACTGACAGTATACATGAAAAAAGAAATATTAGTCTGGAACTAATCAACACTAAATGGAACAACAGTCTTCATATTTATACAGACGGCTCACTTAATCCGACCCATGATACGGTAGGCTGCGGAGTACACATCCCACAACTGAAATATTCTAAAGCTTCCCGACTCAACAACGGAGTGTCTATCTTTACCTCGGAACTCTTTGCCATTCTTCTATCTCTGGAATGGATTGAAGATGTTAAACCCCTTTATTCCTGCATCTTTAGTGACTGCCTCAGTGCCTTACAAGCTATTTCCAAACATTTTCCTGTACATAAAATTGTCTGTGATATACGACATACTCTTATCAATATCCGTAATCAAGGTAACATTGTTAATTTCGTTTGGATACCTAGCCACTGCGGTATCCCTGGAAATGAACAAGCGGGTCGGATCGCTAAATCAGCAACATACAAAAACAATGTTGACTACTGTATCCCTCTCTTAGACTCGGACCTTAAACATACTCTTAAAACACATCTTAAGGAAAAGTGGGCTTCCACCGTTCCTAATTTAGATCCCAATAACAACTTCAGCTATGATGTTTCTCTATCTTTTACTAACTGGGGCCTGCAACGACCCAAAGAAATAATCTTACACAGACTCCGCCTAGGAACATGTAGAGGTTTGAAAACTTTCATGCACAGAATTGGTCAACACCCTGATGGTCTATGTGAAAGCTGTGCATGTCCAGACAATGTTGCACACTTTATTCTCAAATGCTGCAAATACACGACTCAACGACTATCACTCCAAAAATCACTGAATTTTTCAAATGACCAAATGAACCTTACACAAATTCTTGGACCAAAACGCAACTGCAATCACATCATTAATTATGTTAAAAACTGTAATATCAATATCTAAACATTCTTTTTTTTTCTTTTCCAGAGTACCTCTCGAATTGACTTGATATTGTTATGTAATGTTTGGGGGTGATGGGGAGGTGTGAGTGACTGCCTGGACCGGCCTAGTGGGTGTTTCTTTATCCCTTGTGGCGCTATGTCTGGGGGTGATGAGCGCCTCCCTGTCTCCCCTATAAGCATTATCCCATTGGTTTTCTATATATTCGTTGTTTTCTTTCTATAATTTTCTAGTATCGATTCTTCTAGTTTTTCGTCACTGACAGATACCGTCTCAACCCACAATGCAAGCGTCGATTAAGTCTCCAGCGATCGCCGCATAGCTAGTGGCGCAAAGGGCACATTTATATGTGACATACGTGCCAACAAAACCTACACCAACAACAACAACAACACAAGACAGTGTACATGTACAATGTACATGTATGTGATGGTGACTGTATGCACGTGCATTGCGCGAAATGTGCAGACTTTTAATAGCATTGTACATGTACGTGTGTCCGATCTTCCGGGGCATGGCAGTGCAAGCTAGCTACAGCCGGCCACCGGTACCGTACCGCGGGTCTGCCCGCTGCAGCATCGCTATGTTATGGTGCTTCAGCGCGGTGCGTTTTTTTGTATTCTTTCAGAATCTTTCAGAAATTATACTGCATGAAAACGCCTGGGGTGGCTTTCTAAACATGCAGTACGTCATGCATGCAGCAGGCTACCTAAATTTTAAAATGGGCTTTTTGGGACAGATCCTCTAGGTCAATAGCAACAAGTCTAGATTTGAAGTATTTAAAGTCATTTGTCTCTTTCATGTCAGCTGGTAGGAGATTCCATTCCGGTATGGTGTATGGGTAGAGTGAGAACTTGTAGCAATCTTTGTTTACTGTAATTCTTTTTAAGTTATTTGGGTGATCATTTCTGGTTTGTCTGTTATGGGTTGTTTCCTCATTTGTCACCTTGAGGTGGTCAATGTTGGATGGAGCTAGATGGTTCAGTTCTTTGTAGACGACAGTTAGACGGGATCTTAAACGTCTAACATCCAGTCGTTCCCACTCAAGTTGTTGGAGAAGTTGGGTGACACTGCTTTCTCGTCTGTAATCATTTGCGACAAAACGTGCCGCTCTGCGCTGAACCTTTTCAACTGAATCTATGAGGGTCTGTTTATGTGGGTCCCATATGCTGCTGCAGTACTCCAATTTGGGTCGAACAAGTGTCTTGTAGGCAATGGCTTTGGTCTTTTCATCACAACATCTCAAGTTTCTTCTCAGAAGGCCAAGAATCTTATTTGCTCCAGAAGTAACTTGGTTGATGTGTTTGGACCAAGATAAATCTTTTGTCAGCTCCACTCCTAGGTATTTTTGTTGACTCACTTCCTGTAAAGTGGCATCCCCCATTGTATATTGATGAGTGATCGATTTCTTTTTATGTGTCATATGCATTGTGAAACATTTTGAAGCATTGAAGCTCATTTGCCAAGCTTTCTCCCATTCACACAGCGAGTTGATGTCTTGTTGCAAAGTAACACAGTCATTATTTGATGTTATTTCCCTGTACAAAATGCAGTCATCTGCAAATAGACGTACCTGAGAGTTTATTAAGTCCGGTAGGTCGTTAATATACAAAAGGAATAATAACGGACCTAAAACTGTCCCCTGCGGAACTCCCGAAGTGACAGGTGAGTTTGAGGATTTTTCTCCATCAATGATGACAATTTGATGACGCATATGGTTAGAAAACAATTAATCCAGTTTTTGATATTATTTCTTATTCCAAGGTGATGTAGTTTGGTGAGTAAGCGTTTGTGGGGAACCGTGTCAAATGCTTTACTGAAGTCCATTATTATGAGGTCAACTTGGCTTCGTTTGTCAAGAATCCTAGCCAGATCTTCAGTTAAAGCTGCTAATTGAGTTTCACAGGATCTTTCTTTCCGAAATCCATGTTGACGGTCATTCAGTAGGTGATGGTTATCAATATGTCCCATTACGTGACTATGTATGATGTGTTCAAGTAACTTGCAGATAATGCAGGTCAAGGAAATCGGACGATAATTGGCAGGGCTGGTCCTATCACCTTTCTTAAAAATCGGCGAGATGTTTGCACTCAACCAGTCCTTAGGCAGCCTCCCACTGTCCATTGACTTCTGAAAAATCTTCTGAAGTATTGGGGCAATTGTTGCCGAGCACTCTTTCAAGACTCTGGCAGGGATATTATCCGGTCCGGATGCCTTGTTTACCTTGAGGTTCTGAAGCAGTTTCTCAACTCCAGGCGTTGTGATGATCAATGAAGGTATGTCTGGAACTGAGCTGTGGCCAATATCAGGGATGTTTGTCGGATCTTCCTTCGTAAAAATGGAACAAAAATGTTTGTTCAGTGTCTCAGCCTTGTCCTTTGCACCAGAGATGGTATGCCCAGCAGCATTCAAGGTAGAAATTCCAAACACTTCTTGTCTCTTGGTTTTTATGAAATTCCAGAATGGCTTGGGATTTTCGGAATGTAGACTGGCTCCTATGACATCCTTTATGTAGGTCTTGTACTGTTTCTTGATTTTTCGGTCAGTGCGACGTCTCAGTAGCTTGAACTGGTCCCAGAGTACTTTGCTGTTTCTTTTACGAGCTTTCTTGTAGAGGCGTTGTTTTTTCCGGATTTCTCTCTTAGTTGCACCAGTTATCCAAGGTTTACTAGGTCTGGATGAACTCAACTTAGATGGAATATGCTGATCCATCGCTGCTTGTAAGGTATCCCTAAAAGATGTCCATAGGTGTTCAATGTCCATTTCGGCAACTCTTTCATGCGAAAGCTGGTCATTGAAGGATTTCATCTCATTGGCAATGTCAGTATAATTTCCCTTGTTGAAGAGAAAAACCTTCCTCCGGGGGTGTTTGACAAATTTGGCTCTGATGCTGGCGTCGATAACAACAACATCGTGGTCACTAATTCCAGCTTGAACATTCACTTTGTTAACAAAAGATGGACAGTTCGTGAAACAAAGATCGAGGATGTTGTTGTTTCTGGTTGGTTGATTCACAATCTGCGATAAGTTGTTATCCATGGCGATGTCTATCATGATGTTACTTGGACCAGGATATCTGCCACTAGGTTTTAGGCTGTTTGTTATCCAATCTACATCAGGCAAATTAAAATCACCAAGCAACCATATGGCTGCCTGCCTGGGGATTTTTTCAATGCTGATTTCCAACTGTCTCAAGTAGGCATTGTCTGTTTGTTGTGATCTATAAAAGGCTCCGATGTACACGGGGGATACTCCTTTCACATGAAAACTCGCCCATATCGCTTCGCAGTCACTTTGGAGTTTTGTTTCCTCTTGAGCAACCACAGTATTTTTAATCGCTAAAAATACGCCACCGTAGGAGTCAGATCTATCCTTGCGATAAACGCTGAAGTTAGGTGGAAAAACTTCACCTGAGGCGATGCTTCCATTTAGCCAGGATTCTGTACCCACGATAACATCTGGGTCCTCAGTATCAATTAGGTTATGAAAGTTTGGGAGTTTAGCTCGTAAACTCTGGCAATTTATGTTCAAAATCTTTAAAGGCTTTTGTCTAGGCTTCTTGACAGACTGTTGCGGGGTCTGCCTAATAGGAGTTGAGGTAGCAGTCGGGTCACTGCTACTTAAGTTTGAATTTGAGGTGGATGTGGTGTCATTGCTATCCAGGCTAGAAAGCGATTCAAAACTGTTGGAGGTACTAAGACTACTCAGCGATCCAAAAGTGTCGTAGTTTGGTAGACCGCAACTGCAACAAATCCATGAATAGGATTGATGAGCCTCAAGAATTTTGTAAATGTTTCTGTCCATTTTCATGCATTCAACATGAAACCAGCCATTGCACTGATCACATTGGAGACATTCTTGACCCCATTTCGCTGCTTTATTACAAATCAGGCAGGGAAACTTTGGTTGGTAAGGACCAGGGTTTAATGCAACATCTCCTGCAAGAACGATGAGAAGTGCGATTTTAATGCTGGTTCGATTTTTCAAGTTCAACACAGGAATGATCAGCTGCTTCGTCTTTGAGTACTGGTATGACTTAGAGTTCAGGAAAACATGGAACTGACTCACCGAGGTCTGTAGGCTAAGGTCATCCGTCACAGCCACAGGTGCTGTCCAATGTTCCACAAAGTGTTGGTCCGGTATCACTGGTAAATTTCCGTTACATAGTCTCAGCATCATGAGCACAATTGCAGACACAACATAAGTCAAGGATGCTTGAGGAACTCCCATTATTGCACTATGCACGACACGTCCAGCGAAAAACGTATGTCAGATACTTGTACATATGTAGTGTGACGCAGTTTAAATGGGAACCGTTAAAATACCCGCACGGCTTCCATGTTTCAAGATGGCCGCCGGCGGCACGAAAAACACGAAGAAGAAACAAACTCGAAATTACTCCACCAAAAATTGATTTAAAAACGCTGATACACAGACCAGCAAAGACTGAAGTCAATAATTGCCACTGACAAGTAGAATATAAAAAAGGATCAAAACTAATGATATAAAAGGTTAAAAACGTAAAAAATCACAGAGCTAAAAAAAAGGCTGCCTGCAGCCTGCATGCATGACGTGCTTCTGTGTATCCAGTGTATTCCAGTGTATCGAACGTACAGTACGTCAGTATTAGCCTAGTGAGGTCGTGCTTCATTTTTGCAAACAGTTAATTACCTGCCAAAACTACCTTTCCCTGAAATAAAAGGGGAAATTTATGGTGGCTCTGCATGGAGGGACATAAAAGTCGTGAATTTGTTTGCGAGTAGTTGTGAAACTATTCGCGACTTGTCGTGAATTTATTCGCGACTGGTTGTTAATATTTTTGCGACTAGTCGTATAATTCGTGATTATTAGTGAATATTTTCGCTACTAGTCGCGAATTTTTTTCGCGACTATTGAAAATATTGACGACTATTCGCGAAAAAATATTTACGATTAGTAGCAAAAAATATGTCGTAAAAAATTCAGGACTCAAATTTGCGACTTGTCGTTAATTTATTTGCGACTGGTCGTAAATATTTTTGCAACTAGTCGCAAATAATTTCACAACTAGTCGTGACAAAATTCGCGACTAGTCGCAAATTTTGTCACGACTAGTTGTGAAATTATTTGCGACTAGTTGCAAAAATATTTACGACCAGTCGCAAATAAATTAACGACAAGTCGCAAATTTGTCGCGAAAATGTTCACGACTTTTGATATCCCTCAGGGCCACCATATAAATTAGTAGCCCCAGTCCCACTGAAGCCGGATATGCTACGGATCGCCCTGGATCGCCCCGGATGAAACTACGTTTGATCCGGGGTGGTCCGGGAAGGCAATCAAAAACAAAGTGACATGTTCCCCGATCCTACTACGGTTCTACTACGGTTTGACTACGGTTCTGCCACGAATGGGCCCGGATCACCCCGGTTCAAGCCTGTTTTTCCCCCATGACCCCGGATGGTCACGGATTCACTACGGTTCCGCCACGGTTTCACTACGGATGCGCCACGGTTCATCCCGGATGTGCCACGGTTCACCCCGGATGACCCCGGATACACTACGGTTCATCCCGGTTCATCCGGGAAATACCGTGGTGACACCGTAGTGAATCCGTGGTGATCCGTAGTGGAACCGTAGTGGAACCAACTCCCGTTTCATCCCGGATAAACACGGTTACACTACGGTTACGCTACGGTTTATCCCGGATACACTAGGGATCATCACGATCGCACTACGGTTTCACTACGGTTCTTCGCCGCCCCCCTCTCCCTTCCCGGATGGCCCCGGATCACTCCGGATGCTAGATGCTGATCCAGGGTGACGCTCGACTTCCCGGACTCACTACGGATGTCCCCGGATGGTCCCGGATGCATGGCCCCGGATAGTCCCGGATAGTCCCGGATTATCACGGTTTGACTAAGGTTCCACTCCGCATGACCCCGGATATGAATCCGGGTTGATCCGTAGCGTATCCGGCTTTCGGTGGGACTGGGGCTTTGGAGGTTTTCACCATAGAGCAAAGTTGTTTCAATTCACCCGCAGTCACAAATAAATGCCGGGGCAGCTATGATTTGCTGTGTCAATGTACATGTACATGTACTGTATGGTGCGAAATACGGTACCTCTGGAGACGTGAACACAATGGGGACAATGGGAGTAAAAAGGTCTCCAAAGGGTGATTTATATTTAGGTCTCCATTAGGAATTTCACGAATTAGATTTTTGGATTGTACTTAAATTACTCAAAAGCTAGGGTTAGGATGTGGGTTAGTGTTTGGGTTAGGGTATAATATAGGGTATTATTGGTTGAAAATTTCAACCCAGGAAAATAATTGTGGTTAAAATGGGAGCATTTTGAAAAAAGTGCTCGACTTTCTAACCATTTTGTACACGAGAACATGTCATGTTCGGTAAGGGAAGCCATGTCTCCGTCCACAGTGATACAAAAATGCGAACCCAGGTGAAAATTCCAGTTGAAACCAGTTGAACTGGACCAGTTGGGACCAGTTAAAACCAGTCGAACTGGTCTCAACTGGTCCAGTTCAACTGGGAATTGGTGACTGGTATTGAACTGGTTTAACTGGTATTGAACTGGTTTAACTGGTTTAACTGGTATTGAACTGGTTTAACTGGTATTGAACTGGTTTAACAACCAAAAACCAATGAACGTTCTGATATAACTGCGTGGAATTCCGTAATGAAATAATACCAATGGAATTTACTTATTAAACATTACTATAGGGGAAGTAGTTATACATCAAATAATAACCTACTCTTATATTACCTACTACATGTAAATACATACTACACACTTAGCCATCGCCGTTAGTTAGTTTTATACTACACTTTTTTGTCCACGACATAGTCACAGCTAGTTTTTATGAATAATGTCAAAATTTGAATACGAATGGAATGTAATGGGAATTTTTAACTATGTTTGCACACAAATATAAATTCAATCATGGAATCGTTTGAATAATTACATATAATGTCACAAAAGTGCATTTTTGGACAAAATACCACAATTTAACATCGACTATTGCAACTGGTTTTGCAACTGGTTTTCGCAACTGCATGGTTTTTGCAACTGGTTTTTGCAACTGGTTTTTGCAACTGGTTTTTGCAACTGGTTTTTGCAACTGGTTTTTGCAACTGGTTTTTGCAACTGGTTTTTGCAACTGGTTCTTGCAACTGGTTCTTGCAACTGGTTCTTGCAACTGGTTCTTGCAACTGGTTCTTGCAACTGGTTCTTGCAACTGGTTCTTGCAACTGGTTCTTGCAACTGGTTCTTGCAACTGGTTCTTGCAACTGGTTCTTGCAACTGGTTCTTGCAACTGGTTCTTGCAACTGGTTCTTGCAACTGGTTCTTGCAACTGGTTCTTGCAACTGGTTCTTGCAACTGGTTCTTGCAACTGGTTCTTGCAACTGGTTCTTGCAACTGGTTCTTGCAACTGGTTCTTGCAACTGGTTCTTGCAACTGGTTCTTGCAACTGGTTCTTGCAACTGGTTCTTGCAACTGGTTCTTGCAACTGGTTCTTGCAACTGGTTCTTGCAACTGGTTCTTGCAACTGGTTCTTGCAACTGGTTCTTGCAACTGGTTCTTGCAACTGGTTCTTGCAACTGGTTCTTGCAACTGGTTCTTGCAACTGGTTCTTGCAACTGGTTCTTGCAACTGGTTCTTGCAACTGGTTCTTGCAACTGGTTCTTGCAACTGGTTCTTGCAACTGGTTCTTGCAACTGGTTCTTGCAACTGGTTCTTGCAACTGGTTCTTGCAACTGGTTCTTGCAACTGGTTCTTGCAACTGGTTCTTGCAACTGGTTCTTGCAACTGGTTCTTGCAACTGGTTCTTGCAACTGGTTCTTGCAACTGGTTCTTGCAACTGGTTCTTGCAACTGGTTCTTGCAACTGGTTCTTGCAACTGGTTCTTGCAACTGGTTCGAATCTTGCCACTGATTTTTGCAACTGGTATTGCGGAAGTCGAGGGGGGTGTTGGTTCTTGGCAATAGGTATTTTTAATAAATAAAGTTGGGGAAAATGTGCTGTCTGTTGATTTTGTTGGGGATGTAATTAGACTTTTAAAGAATGTTTTATTTGGTTCCTGTGCACTTGACCAGTTGGTACATGTAACTGGTTTCAACAATTGGTTTCAACTGGTTATTGTTAATAAAAAAGACCAGTTCAGGGTACGTACGTAACTGGTTCCTTCAACTGGTTTGAACTGTTTCCTGTTGTCGGCACAAGAATGACCAGTTGGTAACTGGTTCCTTCAACTGGTTTGTACTGTTTCCTATTTTCACCACAAGAATGACCAGTTGCTAACTGGTTCATTCAACTGGTTTAAACTGTTTCCTATTGTCGCCACAAGATTGACCAGTAAATGTTCCTACAACTGGTTTCAACTGGTTCCTATTGTCGCCACACAAATTACCAGTTGGTAACTGGTTCTTTAACTGCTTACAACTGGTTTCAACTGGTTTTTGTGGAATCTGATTGAGCTACCAGTTGATGCCAGTTGATTCCATCACGTACCAGTTGGATACCAGTTAATTCCAGTTCAAACCAGTTGAAACCAGTTGAAAGTTTAACTGGTTTCAACTGGAATTTTCACCTGGGAATACATGTACAGTATAGTACATGCACATCACGCCGGCCGGGTCAATCGCGGCGTGTAACGTTTTGCGTAACCCTCGCACGAATTTGCCTATAACCGTCCATCATTATCACGTGATATGAATAATGCATATATTACAATAGTCTGACCACGCCCCCTGTGTGCCAACTTGTCCAAGACCTTCGAGTGAGTCCACTGAGTTCGCGGGTGCGATTCGTCTGTAGAGGGCGCCCTCTATAACATCGGTGGTTTGTGTCAGTGATCGCGGAATAAACAACACGAAGGTCTTGGAACCAAGACTAGGTTCTTAACCGCTCGGCCACGACACTCATTTCAAGAGTATTTGTGGTGTGTATCCGGGTGCACACAAAAAACCCAGTGTGTGGGTCTATTTGGCAGGACTATAGAGGCGGGGGCTACATTTTGCGCTTTGCAGCGCTGTACGATCTTTGATTTAGACCTGGGCCCGGAAATTGACGACATGAATCTGCGTTCAGGATGACGAGCGCCATCTATTGCCCGATAGTGTCTATGGCCACTACTTTTGCAAGCCGCGCGTCCTGCGGTTATACGTTAATGCAGACCGCAATTTTACTGACCAATAAACTGAACCCAAGCGTGATTGTATAGTTGCAATATTAACGCCGATTGTAGGCTGAGCTAACTTTAGCCTGTTGCAATATTTAAATAACTTTTTGAAGATTTACGTTTTCTTTTCTTTCCAAGGGTATTAAAATAATGTAAAAAAATCAAGGATAGAGTACAACGTTCGTCTGCATATTGGTGGGTATATGAGATGGTGTCCATTTATTCATTCATTGATTCATTTGTTATTTCGCAGGGTGCATCGCATACACAAACAGTCATACAAATATACCAAAAACAATCATCTTCACAGTGAACAACCAGATAACATGCAGATCACTAAAAAGCGAACTACTCATCAATCACTATCGAGTATAGCTCTCCTGACCAAGCTTGGGCAAAACGGGTTCAGTAAGAAACGTGATATTTTGGTTTTGAGGATATTCCTGATGATGTCTCCCTCCTAATTCCCCATGTCAACCTAAAACAATAATAAACCCCAACTGGACACTTTTGTGCTAGTGACTAATTATTGCGCTAATTCCCTGTACCCGGATCCTGTACCAATTATCATCTGTAGTAGGGCGCCGCGGTGTACCGTTATCTGATCAGTGACTGCCATTAATTAGTTGACGGCCCAATCAAATCGAGCGGCGCATAAATTGATCATGTTTAATATATACACATGTAACACGTGCTACTACATACAAGTACATGTACAGTCAGTAGTCAGCTTGGCACACGTGTACGCGTGTACCCTACGTAGTATGCGTATCGTGCCCACACGTAAACAATCAATCGCTAAACAGTGTACGGCTACGAGTACGAAGGAATAGGCAGCACGATAAAAATAACTCGGTCTCCGGTCGATTCCTCCCTGATCCCAGCTATAACTTGGATTTGTAAAAAGAGAAAATGGAGGAAGACAATACATTAATTCAGCTGAGGGATGCATGCAGGTAAGTCAGCATTTTGATTATTCTGAAAATGTGCTGTACCACGAAGAGCTTGAGAATGAGATGCATGATGATCATGATCAAGGAAGTTAAATTCGGACCAACCACCGCGCGCCGTGGAAACGCAAGCGCTTGTGTAAATAGAGAACTCTCAATATGCTTTACCACTGTTTGCTCAATGTGTGCTACCGGTATTTCAATGGCCCATGGAGGAATAAGAAGGTTCCTACATGGTTGTATCGTGTACCAAAGAAATTTACTACCGAATTATTAAGAAATATCTTACTCATGATCTGAAAGTAAATAATGATTCTAGGCTGTAGGCATCCAGCAAAATTATTGCGCTAGATATCCTTTAATTATTCTAAAAAATAAAATTGTATAAATAAAAATTTGCGATCGCCGTCCGGCGATCGCGAAAAAAACACAAATAACTAACTTGTTTTTCGTGCTTTTCTGGGCATTCATGATTGTAAAACTTTCGACAGATTTGGTAAACGATATTTACTAAAAAACACAACCCCCCAAATCCACCCATTCATGATAATTCAAGCAATTACCAATGGTGTATCCTACCTTTAAACTAGGTAGGATACACCATTTGCAGATATCGAACATTTTTACTATTCAATTTAGAAGTATTTTACTTAATATTTAAAAGTAAATAAAATGATTCTAGTGCATCCAGCGAAATACTTGCGCTAGATATCCTGCTGTACGAGCTTGTAATAAAAAAGTGTAATTTCTTTTAAAATCAAGAACAACTGAACGACACCAGTAAAAAAACAAATGCCGTTTTTCTTGCTTGTTCTCTCAACATCCATGATTGTAAAACTTCCGACAGGTCAGTAAAGGTAGGATACACCATTTGCCGATATCAACAATATTTACTACCGAATTATTAAGAAATATATTACTTATTTGAAATTAAATAATGATTCTCAAGGCATCCAGCAAAATGATTGCGCTAGATATCCTGTAATTATTCCGAAAATTTGCAATCGCCGGACGGCGATTGCGAAAAAACAATGATAACATAAGAATAACTGCCCGACGCCGGTTGAAAACAAAATTCTTTTTTTGATTTTTTAAAATATTTTTTATCACCATCCATGATTTTAAAATTTTGGACAGGTCAGTTAAACGATATTTACTATACAATACAACCCCCCCAAATCCATCCATTTATGGTACATGTACCTGTAATTCAAGCAACCAATGGTGTATCCTACCTTTAAACGATTTTTACATAGGTAATAACAGTGCGAGAACCCGGTTGTTACTGCGTGGTAATGACCGGGTTGGGGGATGACCGCTGGTAATGGATCGAGCCGAAGGCGAGGTCCATTACCAGCGGTCATCCCCCAACCCGGTCATTACCACGCAGTAATAACCGGGTTCTCGCACTGTTATTACCTTTAATAAATACCTTTTTAACGAGAAAAATGGTGAAAATACTCCGAATTTCGCGACTTCGCGGCTTCTTCTAGGCCGTTTTACAAACGCAGCTTCGTTTTCGTATTTTGGCTTCGTTCATGTAGTTTAGCAGTGGTACAGTTGTTTTCCTAGTTCCGGATTTTTTCTAGTTCCAGATCGCTTCAAATAAAAACCTACCTTGTTATGGCTTGGTCTCCAATACTATTTGTTTAGATGAAGTGCATTTGGAAAAGAAACATACAAGCTTCTTGATACATAAGTAAAAATAAGTCGAAGTAAAAGTCTCAAATCTGCCAAAGACTGAACGTTCATTTTTTCCTAGTTCCGGATCGCCCGTAAAATACATGCATCAACAGCACGCGCGCAAGCGATTTCATATGACGTGTTCTAATGGACCATGGAGTTTATTCCTCCACGTCGGTGGGACAAAGTTTATTGCCGCGCGCAACACACGTACATGTACGTACGTACACGGACAAAACATTTCAAAACATTTCCTTGCAAGTCCTCTTTTAAAACTTTATTGGAAGTTAAAGTATTTGACATTTATTTTAAACTGTATTTATATAAATTAATAAATACTTTATCAGAAATATAGGCTTGATTCGGGTTGGTTCTAGCGTGATAATTTTTCATGTACGAAGCAGTTTTTTACTCGATCCGGAATTGGTTAATAAGGCCATGGAGAAATAAAACACTCCATGATAAGGCTGACCCACAACTAGAAAAAGGGATGTCGGTATATATATTTGACGTCGTACAGTATGTATTTTCAAATAAAGAAGAGCATAAATATCGAAACAAAAACTGTAGTTTCTCCATCACTCAAGGTAAACTACTAAATCTATTTCGTTTAAATTTCGAGGATTAGACTTGCCGAAAACAGCCTGAATATTTGTTGCGATCCGGAACTATAGGAAAACGTCTGTAATGTGGCCAGAGTGCAGCCCAAAGCCGGGGTTTAGAAAACGGCCCTTGGAAAACCCATGATGTTACTACATATAATGACCGGCACGTGATCGAGTCTCGGCCAATCAGAAGCCTTCAACTCTCCTAGGTATTTATTAATACAAAATACAACCCCCAAATCTACCCATTTCTGATAATTCAAGCAATTACCAATAGTGTATCCTGCCTTTAGGGGATGGACACTCTTTAAGTCTTGAAATCCCCCAAACCTCCAAATTTTTCCTTCGTGCTAAAGTGTACAAACAATAGGAAGATAGACGAGGTCCCCGGACGTCCGTCCGCAAGAATCGGACAGGACATGTACAGACATGTACAGACGTGTAAGTTTTTCCTGCAATTTTTATTCAATGTACGATTACACAGCACCGATGCACAAAATGTGGTTTCTACGGTACACGTCTGCAGAAGGCGAACACTTTAGGCATTTTATTGAATGACTAGGCTAGGAAAGAATTAATGTACTGTATATTCCGGCGCTACTTCAGCGGGTGTGCACAAAGTCTAAGAAAAGTCAAGATTTAAAAAAAAAAGGATTTCCTAACATAGTTTTAAATGTTTCTCAGTCCCAGATTCATATTCATATTTTAAACATTTTTGCACTGATTGACCTTCATTGAGATGATACATTGAAAAAAACCACCAAAACAGCGTTGATCATTGTAAATGCACACTCCTCTTTGTTTGTTAACAGTTGAGAGAGTGAGCTACATAGATTGGGAATGAGTAACCAAAGCTACATGTAGTATGAATGCTGCAATGCAGCTGGCTGCAAACACTACACCATCGGCCATGACTGAGGCCCTCCAACTCTCGGAGCCTTTGGCGGCCGGCATGTGGACAGTTGCAATAATGATCATCTTCTTCAACGTGCTGCTCATCATCATGGCCTGGCCAAGAAAGAAGGAAAGCAACGTCACCGGCTTCTACTTGTACTATCTGCTGATGTGCAATCTCCTGACGGCGGTGTTCGTGCTGCTGCTGGCTTCTGTCAACAACAGCATCAAGGAGAGTGACGGAGCAGACGAGAAATATCGCTCGCTGTGCTCTCTCTGCGGCTACGTCGGGGTGGCGGCTTGCCTGCTGTCGCTATCGGCAATGCTCACCACGACGACCAACCTCATCCTTTGGCTCCTGTTTCCACGGTGCTTCAAGCAGGGCAAGAACTACCTTCCCATGACGCGCGGCATAGTTCTCATCGAAGGACTGATTATTCTGGTCGTCGTCACCATGCCGTTTCTCCCCTTTGATACTTTTGAGGCTGGGCAGGCCCGCTCCCGCTACACCTTATGTCTTCCATTGCATCCAACCTGGCTGCCCATGTGGGAGCCCACCTTGGTGCTGTACATCGTGGAATCCCTTGGGGTTTTCGCGCTCTTCCTTCTGTTCGCCGTTACGTTCTGTCAGCTCAGCCGTCGGCGGGACGTGCTGGTGTCGGCCATTCCGATGGAAGCCCGTGTCCAGCGAAAGAACTCCCTCATGGTCAAGCGGCAGTGCTGCTTTATTTTGGGCACCGTAATGTTCTGGATCCCGCCACTGCTGACACTACTCTGCATGTTTGCAGGTGTTCAGGTGTCGGACTCTGTGCTGCAGTGGATGTTTGGTGTGGTCCAGCCCTTCGGGAGTGTCGCTGGACCCTTTCTCTACCTGATGAGGGTTAGCTGTAAGAACTACACTTTCTCATCTTGCGTGAAGGGGACAAGGAGCAAAGGTGAGTGGTAACAATATTTGGAAAGAATGTAGTTTCCTAAGGCCACTTCAGCAGTTGGGTACAAAGTCTACATGTAGATGGAGAGTTGAGAAAAGTTTCAAATAATTTTTTTACAAATGTCTCTCAGTCCCAGATTTTCAACATTTTTGCACTGATTGACCTTCACTGAGATGATATATATGAAGAAAAAAGTGGCATCAGGTTTCAACATTCTTTCCCGAATTTTCACTGCTTATGTTTTTCAGCATCAGGAACTAGGATTGCATTTTAAAAATCTTTTGGCTTGTACTAAATCATGTAAAATCAAACGTATGGCAGCAGCATACATAGAAAAAAACCCGACTAAATTCAAAAACATTTTAAAACCAGTTCGCGTCGGAGAATCTGGATACCTGCAAAGATTTTTCAGAATTCAAATATCTGTCAGTGACCAGCTCGCAGCGAGTGAGGCCAGAAATATCAGAGTGTCTGTGTGCTAACCACAGATACAGGCCTGAACCTTTCTCATAACGAGGTTCAGAAAAAAAAACTCTGCGCCTGGGCCGGTCAATGTCAAAATAATCTTGGCGCGAACTGGTTTAAGTGTATTATAGAAATGTACCGGGTAGGACAATTTGAAATTACATAGAATTCTAAAAACTTGCTCAAATTTTTTTATTCTTTCAGAATTTCAAGGAAATTATTTTCTTAATAATTAGTAGTGCTGGGATTTAAAACCGTTTTTTAAAATTAATATTTGGTTTTAATTCCACTATTCGGTTTCGATTTAGAAAATCAAATATTTGAAACCAACCCAAAACAAATTAGTCTTCCATTTTTGTGTGACACAGACTGAAGAAGGCAATTGTAACATCTTCCAATTTGCTTCATGGTCTCTGATTGTACCCGTGGTTTCATTAATATTAGCCTGCCCATTTGACTTATTTGTGAGAACCCTATAATTTGTTATCCACATCACAGCTCTGGGTTGTTTTTGTAAAGACCCAGTGGTCACTGAAATGACTGAATCCTCCCCACTATAATCAGTCATTGAGAGGGCATTTCTTGTGGCATCTCACTCATTACTTTTTGCACCAATGATTGTGAGCTGGATGAGAACTTCCGGTGAAATCAAATAATCGTTATTCAGTTGAAAAACATTTGGATTTTGTAAAGGGATTTCGAAGTCTCTGATTTCTCCCACCACTAATAATTACTTACAATTTAAGGAAGAAATGAAATTGATTGATTTATATTTCTTTGGAAATGCTCAACCAGGAGAAGCGAACGGTAGGCATTTAATACACCTGTCATTCTATCAATTTATCACTGTATAACTTTCACTAATGTCTGCATCTCTTGACCCAGTTGTGAAGCATGTACTGGTATACACCTATAAAAGTTTGAAAGCATGCATGATTGTGCACTATGGTATGCTGTCACTCCACCTCTGAAAATAGTTGAACCCTACGTGACCCATTTTAATCCTTATAATTGTGTGATTGTAATATCAAAATTCTTCTAAATTTTTTAGTATAAAATAAATGCTGTCCACTGCAAGATTAGCCAACCTGCTACTCCCCATTTTGATTGACTCATCTGATATGGCTGTGAACAGAAACAGCTGTTACCTGATGACTTACAATGTATGCATGTGTATGGGATATACTGCATTTTGTACAGTGGTACAAATACATTTTAAACTTAATAATTTTTCTAACAGTTGATCCAATGGAATCAACCTGGTTCTGTGCATTAATGTATGTAGTGCATCTCAAGTGGTTGCCATTTGTTTTCATACTGTGTTCTGTTGTCATTATTTGTATACAGTACTTGTAAAAACTTACATTACTTGAGTTCACCAAAACTGTTCACAACTGTATTTTGACCTTTTTCACTGAGGATAATGCAGGATCCAGGTCATGCATGTACAAGTAAGGCCTAAAACTAATACTTGATGGTTTTGCAGGATTGAGGTTACTTGGGTATTTTTATCCAAATGGGTATTTTTATCCAAATGTGAATTTTTATCCAAATGTGAATTTTTGGGGAATTGAGGTTATTTGTTACTTTGTACTTTCACACTGCTCATGCTCTATTAGTATTATGCACACTATTGAGATTCAGTCAAGGTGTATAAAGATGTACAGTACATGTATGTGTCAAGAATAGGAAACATTTGCACCAAGATTAACCTGTTCAGACCGGTGTTGTTTATATAATGGGACACTTCGCAGCTGTTTGTTACATGTTTGACTGTAACTCAATGGTAAACCCACTGCAGGATTTTGCTGATTTCAGGTATAGAAAAATGGGGTAGGAGGGCAGGAGTTGAGGGTAATTTGAAACTCTGAATATTTTCCCTTAATATATCGAGAATATTTACTACCGCATTATTAAGAAATATTTTACTAAAATTTGAAAGTAAATAATGATTCTAGGCATCCAGCTAAATGAATGCGCTAAATATTCTGTAATTATTTTTCAGAAAAATTAAATTGTAAACAAACAAATTAGCAATCGCCAGATGGCGATCTCGAAAAAAAATATAAAAATAAAAGAACACCTGCCCGACGCAGGTTTAAAATAAACGCTGTTTTTCGTGCTTTTCTTGGCATCCATGATTGTAATACTTAGGACAGTTAAACAACCCCCTAAATCCACTCATTCCTGATAATTTAAGCAATTATCAATGGTGTATCCTACCTTTAGGCCTTCTTTTCAGCAACTTGGTTTAGGTTTTTTGGTTAAGGTTAATCTTAAAGGATTACCCCTTGTTTAGGATAGTGTGCCTGAGTATTCTTATTTTTATCCAAAGAGAATTATCAGCGGTGACATAAATTAAGTGATTTTATGTGCACTTGGCTTGCATGTTCCCCTAGGCCAGTGGCAAGTGAATTGGCCATAAGAAAAACTTGTTTTCCACCATTCAGGAAGCATACAAAATGTTAAAAGGTTATTGACATCCTTGAATAAAACTATGGATGAGGTTATTGATACAAAAAAAAAGCCAGAGTGCTTAGGATTTACATATTCCGAGGCTCCCACCCCCTCATCCTTGTCCCCTCATCCTTGCCCCCTCATCCTTGCCCCCTCATCCTTGCCCCCTCATCCTTGCCCCCTCATCATTGCCCCCTCCTCCTTGCCCCCTCATGTCCCCTCTCTGCTGTATCATTTATTTACAAAAGTGGCCAATTTCATAAAACATGTAAGCACAAAAATGTGCTTAGCACAACCAAGTCAGATTGCTCAGTAAAAACAGGTTATAGGCCAAAACTCCACGTGCTATTCAATTAAAACAAAAAAACAGCTGAATACCAGTCACAAACGATGAACATCAACTAAGAATTTGATTTGTATTGTAACCCTGGGTTTTTTTCAAGAAAGAATTTTCATGCAAAGCAAATTGTATGAAATTTACCCCAGATGAAGCTTGCTACAATGTACATGTAGAGTGTCTTCAGGTCTGGTGACTTGTGTGATAACTAGTACATGTAGATTTTCATAAGAAGCCTGACTACTTGCTGGTTACTCCAAATTGTAAAAGAGCAATGCAGGAAAAAGACTTGTTCTCAAACAAGATCAAGGAAAACATTCCTTTAATTTCTACACGTACTGTACATGTACCTGTATGATCAGGTGGGGTCTGATATCGAAATAAAGGGGTTGAAATGAATAATTATAAATATTTATAAAATTGACCGTTTTCATCAAGTACATGTAGTCATAAAAACATACAATTGTGGAGAGAAACATGTACTGTAATCAATTAAAAAGTTATATTGTTCACCTACAACTCCGAATTAATTGTTTTAATTATCACATGGTAATTGAACTTTTACCTTTAATTTAAAAAATACTTTATAATAGTTTCAAAATGGAACAGTGTAGAAGTCTACTATGAAGTAGAAATATATTGCAGACATTTGAGACTGTTGTGATGTGAACATGCAGGCATGCTTTTGCATAGACTTCCAAGCGTATACATAATTGTTGAGTTTGTGTACCGGTTTTGAGTGTACAGAACATGTAGTTTGTTTCCTATTCAATGGAAATTACGATGATGTCCATTAGTGGATAGTATTTTTTATCGAGTTTATCACTTTATTTCATAGACATGTACTCGGTGTCAGTACACAATATTTAACTCTAGTCTTCCGTCCCCACCCAAAGCTTTGCATCTTGTGTTACAATCATAATATTGGTTTTTAATTTGCCATTCCACAAGCAAGAGGGTGTTACCTTTGAAATTCATCAGGAATTTGAATAAGCTGAGCTGGTTGTAATAAAACTCTGCATAATAGTTAATGATGTGCATCAATTCGGGTTAATCATCAAGCCAAACTGACCCAAACTGTTATTTAGAAACCGAATCTGCACCAAACCTGATCTAAACAACCAGACCCGACCTGACAAAAATGAAGGAAAATCTATATCCAAACCCGAACAAACTATAGGGAGCTACATGTACTGTATGTAGTTTATTAAAAGCATTAAATTGTACACATGTAAAGTTACAAAGACAATTTGACACGCTGCTGAATTGTAAAAAATCTGAATCCTGCAAAATCCTGCAATAGTTATTACTGGTGACTGCACTGCCTGAATCCTGCAAAATCCTGTAGTGCATTTACCATTAATTAGCTACCTATAAAGCAGCCAAACATGGAACAAACAGCTGCTACATGTAAGTGCCCACTGTTACAACAAGAGTCTGAACACATGACCCTTGGTACAAAGTAACAAATAACCTCAATCCTCTGAAATCCTCATTTGGACAAACTGTACAAGTAGCCTTAATCCTGCAAATTTATCCAGCATTAGTTAATTAGGCCTACATAATTGTATGTCCTGAATCCTGCATTATCCTCCCGTGGTAAACCTGCCAAACACTCTCAATTCTCGAAAATTATCTGATGCATCAAGTGCCCTCAATCCTGCAAAATCCTGCATTTTGCAAAGAAAATTTGGAGGATGTGGGATGCTTAGGGTTAAGCCAGTTTGGCATGTCATGTATTTTCATCCCTGTCTACGTTCATTACGTTTTAACAAAATCTGTGAAAATAACGTGCTCCTTTCTCCTCGAACAGTTGCAAAAACGAAAGACGCCGTGCAGTTGCAAATTGGTCAGTTGACTGGAGCCATCACTATGCCAGAGAAGATGGATGCGTACAGGGTACCAAACAGCAACCACACTCCATCTGTCGACAGCCTGCCAATGCCTCAACAAAAAAACGGCAAACATGTCGATGCCCCGTCAGTTGTGCACTGGGTGGAGACAGTCCCGATCATAGGACGCCACATGAACATGGTAGGGGCATTGGTAATTTACCCGGTATATTTGACAGGCTCTGCAAAAATGTAGTCACATGGGGGTGAAATCATGATCAGAGTTTTATACCGTACATGGCTGGAAATTTACATGCAACAAGCTTTAATTTGATACACATACATGTAGTGTACATAATGTACAGTATACATACCGGTATATTAGAAACCCGTCCGACAGTTATCATTTAAACAAAAATACAATCATGTCTTAAACCCTAACCCTGCTAGACGCAGCGCATTGCATCTTAACAAAAATCTGGTGCACTTTGATGCGTTTTGTTGTAAACATCAGTGCATAAACACCAACAGTCTAAGACTATTATGAGAGCTAATCCCCATTGATCAATGCTGATGGAGATGGATTCCGCTGTGCTGTGTGACCGCAGACTATGAAGCAGTTTTGACCTTGAGATTTCTGACCTGATGAATCCTGCTGCACTGATGAGCAGGGTTGTCACTTTGACAAATTATGCACTTTGCGGAGTCTGGCAGGGTGCCTAGACAAAATTAACCTGGAGGGTTAGGGTTAATCAGTGCAAATCCTTATTAGAAAAATCGCCCGTTAAAAAATAAACAGCAAAATGTCATGGCTTCAAGACAGTTTGTTCCTAAATTGCTTCTTTTTTCATTTATTCTTCTTTATAGTTCAAAAACAACATTTCTTATTAATAAATGAGAAAATAGATAGGAAAGAATTAGGAAACCAAATAATACGAAATCCGAAAAACAATTTTGTTTGTTTAAAAACCCTTCTGACTTTTAACAATTCTGTACGTGGAAATAGGCTGTACGAGAAACGATTAATTTTCGCAGAGCCTGTCACATTATGATTGTGTTGAAATTGTAAAGGTCACATTCATAAGGATAGTTGGACTAATGTGTGTAGTAAGGAGATCTTTATACAATTAAAAATAAGCCTAGTGAGTTCTGTTAACCAGTTCGCGCCGGGATTATTTTAACATCACCGAGCTTACATGCGCGGAATTATTTTTAACAAAACTCGATCCGAGGCGGGTTCAGACTGATAGTACCGGGAATCACACCCACGCATTTCCAGCCTTGCTCGCTGCTGAGAGACATTTCCGGCCTTGCTTGTGATGTGTTTATGCATTGTCCATTTTAAATCTGGGGAAAACGTTGCGTACATCCTCCGACATGAACTGGTTAAACCAAATTATGGTGATCTATCGTGTATTTATATGTAGTGGTTTTTCTTACAGTTAAATATTTCAATAAAATTATGGTTTTTGAAGACCCATTTGACCAAGACAAACTTTTCAATAAACGATCGCTGTCACTATTGTCATCAGGAACTGGTTCCCAAAATGAGATCGGGTACCCGTAATTAACTTTACAGTTTACTTAGAACCGGTAACTTCTAAGATGACAGAAATGGAAAGGTTTTGAATGGCATTTGTTTGCATTTTTCATAATGAAAACAAGGCTACCAAAATGCTACCACATGGCTACCACGTGACAGATGACACATTTTCGAATATCACAGTTTACACCCTGAAATCGACAAAAGCCTTTATCCAGGATTTAAATTTGAGGATTGGTTTTCTTTTACGAGTACCTGGCAACTCGTGTTATAATCACATGTAAGCGACCCAGATATGCCTAACAGCTTACTAACCCCTGCCAAACTCTAACTTCAATGGGTTGGGGAACATACCGGTACAAAGTTAGGGTTATTCTTTGTGGTAGGACATGTACATGTACCTGTACCGCTACACCAAGTTATAAAATACAGATTTGTTCAGTTGATGTTTTGAGCTTTAAAAGATTGCATGCTTCTTGTGCCATTTTGAAGTTATCAGGTATCATCCCTAGCGTGACTGCGAAGCAGTTGCCGAGATTTATTATCAAATACAAGAAATTAAAAGTTCCTTGTCGAAGGAGGGGGTGGCTGGGTAGCACTCGGTGTGGCTTTGGGCAATATTATGATTGCAGGAAGTGCATCTAGCAGAGGGAAAAAGAAGGAATAAAACTGAAAGAGTGAGAGATAGAGAGAGAGAGCAAACATGGGGCATTTCTATTGATTAAGAATCTCAATAGAGTCAAGAGTTTTTTGTGGATAGTCAAGTCTAAATACAGCGTTCACAAATATTTGGGCAAGCATCGAGTGTTTGGGTTTGTGTATCAGTATAACCTGCTGGCATCCGCATATCCTCTGGCATGAATCCTTTTAAAATTAGGGATATATTTTAAGATGTTGCTGATGGAATTTAATTAATGCAGGGGAAATTTTTATGGTTTCAAAATTTAGGGGTTAAAATATCTTGAGTGTTTTTTTTTCGTTTTTTGTTCTTCTTTATTTGTATAATAACATCTGACACCCAGGTCCTACTGCAAAAGACAATAATTGTTTTCAATTAACTCTCCTACCAGTATACATACACACATTCGCATTTTTGTATCACTGTGGAGACATGTACAAAATGGTTAGAAAGTCGAGCACGTTTTTCAAAATGTTCCCATTTTAACCACAATTTTTTTCCTGGGTTGAAATTTCGACCCAATATATATTATACCCTAACCCAAACACTAACCCTAACCCACATCCTAATCCTAGTTTTTGAGTAATTTAAGTACAATCCAAAAATCTAATTCGTGAAATTCCCAGTGGAGACCTATTCATCTATAGAAATTTACCCTTCGGAGACGTTTTGTCTCCATTGTACACATTGTGTTCATGTCTCCAGAAGGTACCGTATTTCGCACCATGTATTCAAGAAGTCACTTTTTTGGTCATTTGTTCAGCAACACAAATATACACAGTTTTTGTGTGTGCATGCAGTTTGCACACTTAATTGAAGCTGTGTGCGGAATTGTGTTCCCCATAGAAAATACATGCAAAAGACTGGACTCAGGACATTTGTGCATGATTGTGCTGTCAAACCAATCATGTTAATGCATTTGGAGTGTTTAGATATTTACTGACCATTGGAATTCCTGAAAACGTGGTGTCCTTTATGTACCAGAAGAAAATGTTTACGGGGATTCATTGCAAAAATTATATTGATTTAAAGGTATACCATTGGTTGCTTGAATTATCATGAATGAGTGGATTTGGGGGGTTGTATTTTATATTAATAAATACCGGTACCTAGGAGAGTTGATGGCTTCTAATTGGTCGAGACTTGATCACATGGAGGGCATTATTTAGTAGTAATTGCCCGGCTTTTAAGAAGAAGCGAATAAATTCCCCCTGAACCATTAATCAAGCATCATGTACATTAAGCCAATGATTGGCCGAATGTGCCAGTCCTACAGTAACTTGTAACAAGGACGCGTCAAATCTTGACACTGCGCGCTATAAATGTACGCGTAGAACGTTTGTATTTATACGCGCTTAATTTTTCAAAATGCGCGTGTCTTCTGTTAACGCTAGCGCGTTGCTATGCATGGTGGGCATCAGTAGTCAGCTCGTCTGGTCTCAAAGTATGGGTAATAATAACAACACATATTGAAGAGACAGGGTACCATAAGCTAAAATATGGCCCCTAAACATGGAAAGCAAAACACTGGAAATATCGCCGAAAGAAAAGTCACGAAATTTGAAAAATTTTCACAATTTTTCTCGTTAAAAAAGTTTTATTAAAGGGAATAACAGTGCGAGGAACCGGTCACAACTGCGTGATAATGACCGAGCCAAAATCTAATATTGAATTTATATAGCTGTATTTGTAGAAGTACCCAAAATGCAAAGCAGAATTAATTTTGTTTTCTTTCCAGAATTTTGGAATCGTTGAGTGGCAATCTAAGAACGGTTCTCCGCGGCGGGGGCTGCTCAAGATCTTCACTAAGCCCCACTCACGGGAGTGGCGCAACGAGTCTAGTATCTTGTACCGCCTGAGCCGGCTGGAGCACCACCGCAACATTGTGGAGTACCTGTGGCACTCCAAGAGTTCTCAGACCAAGTTGGACAGGTGCCAGACCGATTCGGCCCCTCCGGATCCAGAAAAGCAGACCATTCAGAGGTACGGTAGATTTTCGTTAAACCTTCCTGGCTGGAAACAATGTGCTTTGATCCATTATTAGATCACCACTTGTGAATGAGTAATCATGATAGAATAGTCAAATCGCTTTCGTCCACTATTAAAATCACTAAATGTGACCCAGCACGAGTAAATGAGACACTTTGAGGCAAAAATGAAAATTGAGATTTTGATTTCATCATTTAAAGCTTGTTTAGCTTTAAATGATGAAATCAAAATCTAAATTTTCATTTTTGCCTCAAAGTGTCTCATTTACTTGTGCTGGGTCACAAATGATCTTGCTCGAAATGTGTACATACTTATGTACATGTAGTCATTTGAAAATGCACCTTTAATTTGATGCCGCATGATCGACTGCTGAAGACGTCACTTGTATTTTCAGCTATAGCACATCCTGGTTTAGGTACATACCAAGTTGCAACCACTTCGAACGTATAGTTCTATGAGTACCGATGTGCAGTACATGTACATATGTTGCATATTCTGATTTATGCACATGTGTGTGAAGATATCCACTCGTGAACTTGAACAATGACAGCTTACATCAGACTTCTTTAGAAAAATGCATGTGATTTTTGTCTGCATAGTTTCAGGTTGATCAGAATGCAGAAAATGTCTTGTAAGTTTACAAAAAAACACACCAAATCTTCAAACATTCATACAAAATCAATTGATGGTGTCTTTATAAATGTCACTTAATTTCTTGGCATAATATTATATTTTCCTAACTTCACACCAAGTTTCAGGATGATCAGACATTCCATTACATGTGTAGGTATATTTTTAACAAAGAAAATAAGAAACAAAATACATTCACATGTTTAATTTGCCAACTTACAGTATAAAGAATAAGGATAGATTATTCACAAATAGAAAATAAATCCAAAAGCTAAAGAACTTTGACTCTCTAAAACAAAATGACCTTTTCCCCTATTTTGGGGGGAGAATTAGTTAATGTATATAATTTTACCGTACATATGTACATGTACCAGTACTACAATGTGGCTCCCTTTACAATTTCAGCAACCCTATCTAGCTACATGTATGCCCAGACTGGCATTGTCCCTGGAATAAACATTGCTGTATAGGGTTGTGCTTAAAGGTAGGATACACCATTTACTTTATCAAAAATATTTACTACCAAATTATTAAGAAATATCTTACTCATTTGAAAGAAAATAATGATTCCCTAAGGCATCCAGCAAAATGATTGCGTTAGATATTCTGTAATTATTCCGAAAAATAAAATTGTATAAAGAAAATTTTGCGATCGCTGGACGGCGATCACGAAAAAACAAAAATAATATGAGAATAATTGCTCGACGTCGGTTGAAAACAAACGCTGTTTTTCGTGCTTTTCGCGGCATCCCTGATTGTAAAACTTTGGACAGGTTAGGTAAACGATATTTACTATAAAATACAACCCCCCAAATCCACACATTCATGATAATTCAAGCAATTACCAATGGTGTATCCTACCTTTAAGGAGTTCCCTACTGAGACACAAAAGGAGGCTTTGGAAGACCTGTGTGAATATGAGCAGATGTAGGTTTCAGACACTTTGGTTTTAAGTTCAGACAGACGTAGCTTATTTCTGAAATTTTATCTGCAGAATTGATCGACCAAACAGGCTGAAGTGGCAACCTACAAAAGTATGAGTTCTCGGTTCAAGAGGCCATACAATAACAAATATAACGTTCTTTCAGGGATATAAAACACTTTGTACATGTACAGTGTACATTGGTGCAGTTCAAGAGAAATCGCTTAACCTAGAAAAAACATTGTCTATACATGTACATGTACTTCAGCTTCGCAGTACAGAATTCTCATAAAATCGGCTTCCAATGTACAGCGACATAGTCATGTGCTATTACCGGTATAAAGTGCAAATCTGATGCAGCATTTTAATAAAATTCAGTGCCCAAGACTTTAAAAAAAAAAAAAAACGAAAAAAAAAACTTGGTTAGTTCACCGGAAATTGATGGAGAACTGATGGCAATTTATAAGTTCAGATATTGATGGAGACTACACTAATGAGCCTGAGGCTGCACTGACGCCACATTAAAATGATCTACCGGTACAGTACGTAGTGGTCTGCATTCATTACGTGTTGCCCAGACAACAACGTACATGTAGGAGGAGTGTCTTTAAAGGATTACATCGAGGAGATTATTGTACATTTTAGGAGTGCGATGTTTTAGTTTTTTTAATTTGGTTTCTTGGTTCGGTTATTGACGACATTTACAATCGTTTTTCTATGTTTATATTAATCAATGCAGATTGGTGAACACAATTTCAATCAATTGATTAACATGGAATTTGACACACAGTCATAGTATGACATGATATTTGGCTATATAGGACCATCGCTGACTCCATCTGGCAAACTCACTATTACAGATTACAGTGTCGTTGTTTGGATAAACACGAGTGCATTTTATTTATGACTTGAATCACTTGATGAAACGAATTAGTGATAGGGTTTTCTTCTACTTACTCATCAGGAAATGTTAAATAAATAAATATTCATAAGTACATGTAGGACAGTTTACCCATTCCCATTGGCAGAGAGCCCGTCACGTGGCTGATCTTTAATAATTAAACCGATGATAAAGACAAGGCTGGCTGGTTTTTTACACTTTCCAGTGTCATATGAAATATAGATTCTTATGAAATCCTTGTCTTTTATCATGCTATTGAATGAACATTCACAATCCTCATGTACATGTACTTGTATATTTTAGGCATACGCAATACTACCAATGGGTCAGTATTTCATGGTCCAAAATTCACAACGCACTCGCCACAGCTGGTTACGCGCAAGGTGCGCAACAATCTTTATAAAAAGAGTTGTTTACGTCTTACTCGCGAGATGGACACTTCATTATAAACAATGTACATTGTTATTTTGAGCAAAAAAAATATAAATCGTTGGAAAGTTTTAATTTTCTATTTGTTTTGCATTTGGACCTTCGGCTCTGCACCTGATTTCACTAAACTCTTCGTAACTTACGATGCATCGCAGCCCTACGACGCGTTGCAGCTGTGATGTGTCGTGAAATCCATTTAACAAAACATGTCGCACGTGCGGTGCGTTGTAGGTATATTTATAGCACAAAACGATGACTGTTTTATGTACCGTACCTATTCAACGCACAGTAAATATCCGTCTGGTATTCAGCAAAGAGTCATCGAATCTCTTTACGGAAAACTTCAAAAATGTAAATTAAAATGGCTGACGCATGATGCAGTTTTAAAGAAAACAAGCTTGCTGTGAACCTCTAGCTAATTTGAAATTTTAGGTGCACTATTCAAGGTATGATTCATATTACTACGATGAATGTTTCATTGACAATTTCCACACATTGTCCGAGTATTCTAGTTTCGTTTATTTCATTTTTGTGGTGTAAAACTGGCTATTAAAAGGCGCATCTTATTTTACCTCGACCCAAAGACACGTCGTATAAGACTTACGTGTTTCATACCGTTGTCAAGGTACCGGTAGTTGCGATGTGTTAACACATTGCAAGTTTCGTAAAATGGATCATACGACGCGTAGCGAGATGCGACACGTTACTCTTCGTAACTCGAGTTGCGACGCGTCGCAACGTTTAGTGAAATCGGGGGCTGATATTTATCAGCATCCAGTCTTAAACATGGTGTTTATTACCTCCCAACCACACATTTATTTTCTTCATTGCTTAGAACATTCTCTTCACCTCATTTTATAAAGTTTTAAATTACAGCAGCAACTTGTTTTGATTTAGTTTGCGACCGATAAACATATCCTGAAAATTGCTAGTTTTTGAGTATTAAACTCCAAGAATCTTTTTGGTGTAAACCTTGTGGGACCTATTTACATGTATATTGTGTATTCTCTGTACAGACCTTTTGTACTCCCATTGTCGCTATTGTGTTCAGGGGCCAATTTCATAAAACGTGTAAGCACAAAAATTTGCTTAGCATGAAAATTCATCTTAGAGAAAAACAGGGTTACAAACCAAAATGTTCAATGTTTATTGTTTGTTCCTGGTATTCAGCTGGTTTTTGCTTTGAATGAAAAGCACATGGAGTTTTGGCTGATAACTTGTTTTTACTGAGCAAAAGTTGTTTGTGCTAAGCAAATTTTTGTGCTTACATGTTTTATGAAATTGGCCCCTGTTCTCCACAGGGTAGCCTTTTTAGAATCAATTGGGTTTTAAGTCCCTGCCTGATCATTCCGTGGGTTTTCACCCGAAATATTCTTCTGGGATTTTCTTCCCACCTCTGAAACTGTATGTTCTTCTCATTTTCTTCTCTCTATGGGATTCTTCAGGCTTTTATGCTAAAGATTAACGAGAACACTTTTGAGGGATTCATAGTTTCATTACCGGAAAGAATTAATTGATATTTCCGGAACCAACACAGGTGGTTGTTTGGCCTTGTGGAGGATTTTTCGTAAGCAAATGTATTATCGATACATCAATAACAATAGGAGATATTGAACCAACGGTGAAACAATAAAAAGAGCAACAATGCTCTTGTATAAATCTGCAAACAATGTGTCAGTCGTCGGCAACCTTGGAATCTGATTTACCAAGGCTGGGAACTTAAAAAGGCGTCTAATTCATTAAAACTGTTTGCTTTTGGATCCGGGGTCGATATGTGCATTATTGGCAATGAAACTGCCACAGGTCTGTTTGTTTTCGGACTTGAAATGTGAGGGTTCCGGCAAATACCGTAAGTGTTAGGCCATAGGGCAGACGGGACAATCAATTGAATTAGTTGTTTGTGAAGCAGGGTTGAGTAAGAATTCTGTATGCCCTTTGAATACGTGCGTATTGCCTTACATGCATGCAAGTACATGTATATGGGATCTGTGCTGATTTTTATACCTTTTGCAGCTATCCAAAAAGTAACCAACTAAAATACTGTTGAAAAGTTAATTACTTATTGTAAAGATAATGATGATTCTAAAATCCATTTGAAATTATTTTGTCTGGCATGCTGTCATTTTGAAATGAAAAATAGAAAGAATGCCATTTCCAAATATGGATCTCAGAGACGCACTTTTGGACATTTTTGCAAATAGTGCTTTCGATTGTTTAAATCGGCGCTACTATTGGTCTGTTCAGTGCGTGACACGTAAGTAGCTGTAATCCGCTGGCTGAGAACGGGCCCCTTAACGCAGATTGTGGTCGCAATTTAAATTGTGTTACCAGCAGATATTGAATTGAAATCGAAATCTTAGATTAAATATTGTTTTCTCGGAATATGCAGCATTCACAGAGCTAAACACTTCATCAGGTTGTTTGTCAAGCACCTTTCTTTATATTTGAGCAAGTTTAATTTGCTGCTTTAAATGATAAAAACGCACAACTGACAAATGGTATACTGTTTCTTTAAAGGTAGGTCACACCATTGGTAGTTGCCTGAATTATCATGAATGGGTGGATTTAGGGGGTTGTATTTTATAGTAGATATCGTTTAACTGACCTGTCAAAAGTTTAACACTCGGACATGGATGCCGAGGAAAAACCCAGAAAAACGGCAATCGCTTTTAACCGGCGTCGGGCAGTTTTTTTGGGTGTTTTTTTGTGCGATCGCCGTCTGGCAATCTTAATAACCAAAGCCACATCACAATCATTTTGGTTGTAGTCGAATGTATAATTTTCTGCGTTATTGTTGTGCATTTGAACTAGACTAATACACAATGACCGCGGGTCCTGCACAAATGCTTGTTTTTATATATTTATTTACTGGAGAGGAATAATATTCCAAACCTTTTGGTTTCCCGAATCAGGCTCCTAACCATTCCCGCCTTTTAATTTCATCCTCTCCCACTCATTTTTTTCAGTCAGGTTGGTAGATCCATCAATCCCTTCATTCAATTCCTTCATTCAATTCCTTCATTCAATTCCTTCATTCAATTCCTCCATTCAATTCCTCCATTCAATTCCTTCATTCAATTCCTCCATTCAATTCCTTCATTCAATTCCTTCATTCAATTCCTCCATTCAATTCCTTCATTCAATTCCTTCATTCAATTCCTCCATTCAATTCCTCCATTCAATTCCTCCATTCAATTCCTCCATTCAATCCCTCCATTCAATTCCTCCATTCAATTCCTCCATTCAATTCCTCCATTCAATTCCTCCATTCTATTCCTCCATTCTATTCCTCCATTCAATTCCTCCATTCAATTCCTCCATTCAATTCCTCCATTCAATTCCTCCCTTCAATTCCTCCATTCTATTCCTCCATTCAATTCCTCCATTCAATTCCTCCATTCAATTCCTCCATTCAATCCCTCCATTCAATTCCTCCATTCAATTCCTCCATGCAATTCCTCCATTCAATTCCTCCATTCAATTCCTCCATTCTATTCCTCCATTCTATTCCTCCATTCAATTCCTCCATTCAATTCCTCCATTCAATTCCTCCATTCAATTCCTCCATTCAATTCCTCCATTCAATTCCTCCATTCAATCCCTCCATTCAATTCCTCCATTCAATTCCTCCATTCAATTCCTCCATTCAATTTCTCCATTCAATTCCTCCATTCAATTCCTCCATTCAATTCCTCCATTCAATCCCTCCATTCAATTCCTCCATTCAATTCCTCCATTCAATTCCTCCATTCAATTCCTCCATTCAATTCCTCCATTCAATTCCTCCATTCAATCCCTCCATTCAATTCCTCCATTCAATTCCTCCATTCAATTCCTCCATTCAATTCCTCCATGCAATTCCTCCATGCAATTCCTCCATTCAATTCCTCCATTCAATTCCTCCATTCTATTCCTCCATTCAATTCCTCCATTCAATTCCTCCATTCAATTCCTCCATTCAATTCCTCCATTCAATTCCTCCATTCAATTCCTCCATTCAATTCCTCCATTCAATCCCTCCATTCAATCCCTCCATTCAATTCCTCCATTCAATTCCTCCATTCTATTCCTCCATTCTATTCCTCCATTCAATTCCTCCATTCAATTCCTCCATTCAATTCCTCCATTCAATTCCTCCATTCAATTCCTCCATTCAATTCCTCCATTCAATTCCTCCATTCAATTCCTCCATCCAATTCCTCCATTCAATTCCTCCATTCAATTGCTCCATTCAATTCCTTCATTCAATTCCTTCATTCAATTCCTCCATTCAATTCCTTCATTCAATTCCTCAATTCAATTCCTTCATTCAATTCCTCCATTCAATTCCTCCATTCAATCCCTCCATTCAATTCCTCTATTCAATCCCTCTATTCAATTCCTCCATTCAATTCCTCTATTCAATCCCTCTATTCAATTCCTCCATTCAATTCCTCCATTCAATTCCTCCATTCAATTCCTCCATTCAATTCCTCCATTCAATTCCTCCATTCAATTCCTCCATTCAATTCCTCCATTCAATTCCTCCATTAAATCCCTCCATTCAATTCCTCCATTCAATTCCTCCATTCAATTCCTCCATTCAATTCCTCCATTCAATCCCTCCATTCAATCCCTCCATTCAATCCCTCCATTCAATTCCTCCATTCAATTCCTCCATTCAATTCCTCCATTAAATTCTTCCATTCAATTCCTCCATTCAATTCCTCCATTCAATTCCTCCATTCAATTCCTCCATTCAATTCCTCCATTCAATTCCTCCATTCAATTCCTCCATTCAATTCCTCCATTCAATTCCTCCATTCAATTCCTCCATTCAATCCCTCCATTCAATTCCTCCATTCAATTCCTCCATTCAATTCCTCCATTCAATTCCTTCATTCAATTCCTCCATTCAATTCCTCCATTCAATTCCTCCATTCAATTCCTCCATTCAATTCCTCCATTCAATTCCTCCATTCAATTCCTCCATTCAATCCCTCCATTCAATTCCTCCATTCAATTCCTCCATTCAATTCCTCCATTCAATTCCTCCATTCAATTCCTCCATTCAATTCCTCCATTCAATTCCTCCATTCAATTCCTCCATTCAATTCCTCCATTCAATTCCTCCATTCAATTCCTCCATTCAATCCCTCCATTCAATCCCTCCATTCAATCCCTCCATTCAATCCCTCCATTCAATTACTCCATTCAATTCCTCCATTCAATTCCTCCATTCAATTCCTCCATTCAATTCCTCCATTCAATTCCTCCATTCAATTCCTCCATTCAATCCCTCCATTCAATCCCTCCATTCAATTCCTCCATTCAATTCCTCCATTCAATCCCTCCATTCAATCCCTCCATTCAATCCCTCCATTCAATTCCTCCATTCAATTCCTCCATTCAATTCCTCCATTCAATCCCTCCATTCAATCCCTCCATTCAATCCCTCCATTCAATTCCTCCATTCAATTCCTCCATTCAATTCCTCCATTCAATCCCTCCATTCAATCCCTCCATTCAATCCCTCCATTCAATTCCTCCATTCAATTCCTCCATTCAATTCCTCCATTCAATTCCTCCATTCAATTCCTCCATTCAATTCCTCCATTCAATTCCTCCATTCAATTCCTCCATTCAATTCCTCCATTCAATCCCTCCATTCAATCCCTCCATTCAATCCCTCCATTCAATCCCTCCATTCAATTCCTCCATTCAATTCCTCCATTCAATTCCTCCATTCAATTCCTCCATTCAATCCCTCCATTCAATTCCTCCATTCAATTCCTCCATTCAATTCCTCCATTCAATTCCTTCATTCAATTCCTCCATTCAATTCCTCCATTCTATCCCTCCATTCAATTCCTCCATTCAATCCCTCCATTCAATTCCTCCATTCAATCCCTCCATTCAATCCCTCCATTCAATTCCTCCATTCAATTCCTCCATTCAATTCCTCAATTCAATTCCTCCATTCAATTCCTTCATTCAATTCCTCCATTCAATTCCTCCATTCAATTCCTCCATTCAATTCCTCCATTCAATTCCTCCATTCAATTCCTCCATTCAATTCCTCCATTCAATTCCTCCATTCAATCCCTCCATTCAATCCCTCCATTCAATCCCTCCATTCAATTCCTCCATTCAATTCCTCCATTCAATTCCTCCATTCAATTCCTCCATTCAATTCCTCCATTCAATTCCTCCATTCAATTCCTCCATTCAATTCCTCCATTCAATTCCTCCATTCAATTCCTCCATTCAATTCCTCCATTCAATTCCTCCATTCAATTCCTCCATTCAATTCCTCCATTCAATCCCTCCATTCAATCCCTCCATTCAATTCCTCCATTCAATTCCTCCATTCAATCCCTCCATTCAATCCCTCCATTCAATTCCTCCATTCAATTCCTCCATTCAATTCCTCCATTCTATTCCTCCATTCAATTCCTCCATTCAATTCCTCCATTCAATTCCTCCATTCAATTCCTCCATTCAATCCTTCCATTCAATTCCTCCATTCAATTCCTCCATTCAATCCCTCCATTCAATCCCTCCATTCAATTCCTCCATTCAATCCTTCCATTCAATTCCTCCATTCAATTCCTCCATTCAATCCCTCCATTCAATCCCTCCATTCAATTCCTCCATTCAATTCCTCCATTCAATTCCTCCATTCAATTCCTCCATTAAATTCTTCCATTCAATTCCTCCATTCAATTCCTCCATTCAATTCCTCCATTCAATTCCTCCATTCAATTCCTCCATTCAATTCCTCCATTCAATTCCTCCATTCAATCCCTCCATTCAATCCCTCCATTCAATCCCTCCATTAAATTCTTCCATTCAATTCCTCCATTCAATTCCTCCATTCAATTCCTCCATTCAATTCCTCCATTCAATTCCTTCATTCAATTCCTCCATTCAATTCCTCCATTCAATTCCTCCATTCAATTCCTCCATTCAATTCCTCCATTCAATCCCTCCATTCAATTCCTCCATTCAATTCCTCCATTCAATCCCTCCATTCAATTCCTCCATTCAATTCCTCCATTCAATTCCTTCATTCAATTCCTTCATTCAATTCCTCCATTCAATTCCTCCATTCAATTCCTCCATTCAATTCCTCCATTCAATCCCTCCATTCAATTCCTCCATTCAATTCCTCCATTCAATTCCTCCATTCAATTCCTCCATTCAATTCCTCCATTCAATTCCTCCATTCAATTCCTCCATTCAATTCCTCCATTCAATTCCTCCATTCAATTCCTCCATTCAATTCCTCCATTCAATTCCTCCATTCAATTCCTCCATTCAATCCCTCCATTCAATCCCTCCATTCAATCCCTCCATTCAATTACTCCATTCAATTCCTCCATTCAATTCCTCCATTCAATTCCTCCATTCAATTCCTCCATTCAATTCCTCCATTCAATTCCTCCATTCAATCCCTCCATTCAATCCCTCCATTCAATCCCTCCATTCAATCCCTCCATTCAATCCCTCCATTCAATCCCTCCATTCAATTCCTCCATTCAATTCCTCCATTCAATCCCTCCATTCAATCCCTCCATTCAATTCCTCCATTCAATTCCTCCATTCAATTCCTCCATTCAATCCCTCCATTCAATCCCTCCATTCAATCCCTCCATTCAATCCCTCCATTCAATCCCTCCATTCAATTCCTCCATTCAATTCCTCCATTCAATTCCTCCATTCAATTCCTCCATTCAATTCCTCCATTCAATTCCTCCATTCAATTCCTCCATTCAATTCCTCCATTCAATTCCTCCATTCAATTCCTCCATTCAATCCCTCCATTCAATCCCTCCATTCAATCCCTCCATTCAATCCCTCCATTCAATTCCTCCATTCAATTCCTCCATTCAATTCCTCCATTCAATTCCTCCATTCAATTCCTCCATTCAATCCCTCCATTCAATTCCTCCATTCAATTCCTCCATTCAATTCCTCCATTCAATTCCTTCATTCAATTCCTCCATTCAATTCCTCCATTCAATCCCTCCATTCTATCCCTCCATTCAATCCCTCCATTCAATCCCTCCATTCAATTCCTTCATTCAATTCCTCCATTCAATCCCTCCATTCAATCCCTCCATTCAATTCCTTCATTCAATTCCTCAATTCAATTCCTCAATTCAATTCCTCAATTCAATTCCTCAATTCAATTCCTCAATTCAATTCCTCCATTCAATTCCTCCATTCAATTCCTTCATTCAATTCCTCCATTCAATTCCTCCATTCAATTCCTCCATTCAATTCCTCCATTCAATTCCTCCATTCAATCCCTCCATTCAATCCCTCCATTCAATCCCTCCATTCAATTCCTCCATTCAATTCCTCCATTCAATTCCTCCATTCAATTCCTCCATTCAATTCCTCCATTCAATTCCTCCATTCAATTCCTCCATTCAATTCCTCCATTCAATTCCTCCATTCAATTCCTCCATTCAATTCCTCCATTCAATCCCTCCATTCAATTCCTCCATTCAATTCCTCCATTCAATTCCTCCATTCAATTCCTCCATTCAATTCCTCCATTCAATTCCTCCATTCAATCCCTCCATTCAATTCCTCCATTCAATTCCTCCATTCAATCCCTCCATTCAATCCCTCCATTCAATTCCTCCATTCAATTCCTCCATTCAATTCCTCCATTCTATTCCTCCATTCTATTCCTCCATTCAATTCCTCCATTCAATTCCTCCATTCAATTCCTCCATTCAATTCCTCCATTCAATTCCTCCATTCAATTCCTCCATTCAATCCCTCCATTCAATCCCTCCATTCAATCCCTCCATTCAATTCCTCCATTCAATTCCTCCATTCAATTCCTCCATTCTATTCCTCCATTCTATTCCTCCATTCAATTCCTCCATTCAATTCCTCCATTCAATCCCTCCATTCAATTCCTCCATTCAATTCCTCCATTCAATTCCTCCATTCAATTCCTCCATTCAATTCCTCCATTCAATCCCTCCATTCAATCCCTCCATTCAATCCCTCCATTCAATCCCTCCATTCAATCCCTCCATTCAATCCCTCCATTCAATCCCTCCATTCAATCCCTCCATTCAATCCCTCCATTCAATCCCTCCATTCAATTCCTCCATTCAATCCCTCCATTCAATCCCTCCATTCAATCCCTCCATTCAATCCCTCCATTCAATCCCTCCATTCAATCCCTCCATTCAATTCCTCCATTCAATCCCTCCATTCAATTCCTCCATTCAATCCCTCCATTCAATCCCTCCATTCAATCCCTCCATTCAATTCCTCCATTCAATCCCTCCATTCAATCCCTCCATTCAATCCCTCCATTCAATCCCTCCATTCAATCCCTCCATTCAATCCCTCCATTCAATCCCTCCATTCAATTCCTCCATTCAATCCCTCCATTCAATCCCTCCATTCAATCCCTCCATTCAATCCCTCCATTCAATCCCTCCATTCAATCCCTCCATTCAATTCCTCCATTCAATCCCTCCATTCAATTCCTCCATTCAATCCCTCCATTCAATCCCTCCATTCAATTCCTCCATTCAATCCCTCCATTCAATCCCTCCATTCAATTCCTCCATTCAATCCCTCCATTCAATCCCTCCATTCAATCCCTCCATTCAATCCCTCCATTCAATCCCTCCATTCAATCCCTCCATTCAATTCCTCCATTCAATCCCTCCATTCAATCCCTCCATTCAATCCCTCCATTCAATCCCTCCATTCAATCCCTCCATTCAATCCCTCCATTCAATCCCTCCATTCAATTCCTCCATTCAATTCCTTTTCACCGTTTCATAGTTGTCTTAGCCTCCTGATTACCATTACCATTCAATTAGTCAAATGCTGAATCAAATTTGACCAATCTACCAATCAATCAATCAATCAGTCAATCAATCAACCAGTATTGAAATCAAATTAATAAACTTGTCAATAAATCAGTGACTGGTTTCAAAAATTACTCAGTTCACTGGTAAGAATTATTGAATCTATCATAATGTACATCACCTGTTTGCACAGATTGATTTATAACAGTGCATACATTGTAGTATTTGTCAGACAAGACCCCTTTAAAATACAAGGTGCATATCCAGGGGAAATGTTGTTTAAAGAATACACCATTTGCAGATATCAAACAATTTTACTACCGAATTATTAAGAAATATCTTACTTATTTGAAGGTAAATAATGACTGTAGGCATCCAGCAAAATGATTGCGCTAAATATCCTGAATTATGAGATAAACAGCTTTGAAGTTCAGAAAAGCGTATTATTTCTATACACAATTGTTTCACAAAATCGGGAAAAAATAACACTTCTGGGTAACGGATTATGTTCAAATTTGGGAAGATTGTAGATTAATAATAATAGTTTGTGATAATACCCAAAACCTTGAAATGGTAACATTCACCCCAAATGACTTCACAAGTACATTGTAATATATAATAAAATATATTGTGCGACTTTGTCCGGGTTTCGTTGAAACAGGCCACATTTGGTGAATTGGGGGCAGTATTGGGGAAATTTGTTTCCAACAACGATTGGCCGACACAACAATTCCACTTTTCTTGAAATGACAGCACACGTGCAGGTGCAATAATGCTTCAGAATATTTTTTTGCTTATGGTATTCCATAATAATTGGGTAGTTTTTGTGTTATACCGGTAGATGTTTGCAAATGTTGTATATTTACCATAAGACCATTACTTGTCTATAGCAAATTTTAAATCCAGCCAAACACGCAAGGCACATGACAGACTACCACTGCACAGTACACACCTTGGCAACCACCTTGGCTTTGACCTCTGGCCCCTAGGACTCTAACCGCAAGACACTTTGAGTGTTTTTCTTTCCCCCAGTTTCGCCTTGACATCCAAGCTATTAAAATTTGATTGTGGGGCCTACCTTACCTGGGTCTGATGGGGAAAATGTGTAAGGGAGTGAAATATTCATCAAGTTGTCTCCCGGGCAAATCCTGCTAGCAGAACTGGGTTGACAAATGGTGTGTACAGTGTAGCTCATACTGATTTATTAGTTTACACAAAAATCAAATGAAGTGCAGTTATTTTGATTAGTTTAGTTTACACTGTCTGCAATAAATAACTAAACCGTGGTTTAGTTTCAGTGTGAAAAAAACACTGACTTTACTTCATAAAATATGGGGTCTGGAGGTACAACTACTGGCCCAAATCAATATATCTTGGTGTCATTTTTCTTCTGGAAAGATTCTCCATCCATTAGTGTAGTTTTGGCCTCCGGGTAGTAGAAACTTACATGTACATGTTTGCTTGTTGGGATACACTTGCCCTGTTATTTTGGGGGCCACCCAGTGTTTAGTGTGATTGATTGCACCCAATGATCTTGATATTAATTTTACATCCTTAGAATAATGAACTTGGACACCAGGCATCTTATTGCATATTGTGATTGTGAATCCCGAGGGGTTTGGTCTATTACATTGACTAAGCTATGGAAGCATATACCGGTAGCCTACTTAATAATCCCAAAAGGTTTAGTCTATTACGTTGGCTAAACTAGCATAATAAAGCCTACATTGTACTTAATCCCAAATGGTTTGGTCTATTTGTACAATCGCCAAACTACCGTAGCATACTAAATCCTACGTACATGTAATCTCAAACAGTTTGGTCTATTACATTAGCTAAACTACATGTAGCATAATATAGCCTACTTAATCCAAAACGCTTTGGTCTATTACATTGGCTAAACTAGAATAATATAGCCTACTTAATCCAAAAAGGTTTGGTCTATTACGTTGGCTAAACTAGCATAATAAAGCCTACATTGAACTTGATCTAAAACGGTTTGGTCTATTACGTTCGCCAAACTACCGTAGCATACTAAATCCTACGTACATGTAATCTCAAACACTTTGGTCTATTACATCAGTTGGCTAAACTAGCATAATAAAGCCTACTTAATCCAAAACAGTTTGGTCTGTTTACATTGGCTAAACTAGCATAATATAGCCTACTTAAAGGTAGTATACACCATTGGTAATTTGTTGAATTATCAGGAATGGGTGGATTTGGGGGGTTGTATTTTATAGTAAATATCGTTTAATTGACCTGTCCGAATTTTTACATTCATGGATGCCGAGAAAAGCATGAAAAACAGCGTTTGTTTTCCACCGGAGTCGAGCAGTTATTCTTATGTTATCTTTGTTTTTTCGCGCTCGCCGGACGGCGAGAATGAATTTAGGTTTACAATTCAATTTTTTGGAACAATTACCGAATATCTAGGGCCCTTATTTTGCTGGATGCCTACAATCATTATTTACTTTTAAATAAGTAAGATATTTCTTAATAATTCGGTAGTAAATTTTTTCGATATCTGCAAATGGTGTATACTACCTTTAATCCAAAACGGTTTGGTCCATTACGTTGGCTTAAAGGTAGTATACACCATTGGTAATTGCTTGAATTATCATGAATGGGTAGATTTAGGAGGTTGTATTTTATAGTAAATATCGTTCAACTGACCTTTCCGAAGTTTTACAATCATGGATGCCGAGAAAAGAACGAAAAACAGCGTTTGTTTTCAACCGGCGTCGAGCAGTTATTCTTATATTATTTTTGTTTTTTCACGATCGCTGTCCGGCGATCGCGAATTTTTTTTTATAAAATTATATTTTTCGGAATAATTACAGGATATCTAGCGCAATCATTTTGCTGGATGCCTAGAATCATTATTTACTTTCAAATGAGTAAGATATTTCTTAATAATTGGGTAGTAAATATTTTTGATATCTGCAAATGGTGTATCCTACCTTTAACTAGTATAATAAAGCCTACTTAATCCAAAACAGTTTGGTCTATTACAATGTACGTTGGCTGAACTACCTGTACATAATAAATTAAGCTTACTTTTACCCTCCTTTGTTGCCATTTTACAATATTTTGTTGACAAAAAAGCCGTCTTTTATTAAGGGAATAAATGTGTGTTCGAGAGGTTTTAATCACTCTGTTTAATACCGATTGGAGTCTGGGTGCTGATAATTACCCGAGCCGAAGGCGAGGGTAATTATCAGCACCCAGACTCCAAGAGGTATTAAACAGAGTGATTAATACCGACCGAACACACATTTATTCACATTCATAAATACCTTTTTTGTAAAATTCAGCCCAAAAAGCCCCGAAAATCCTGGACAATTGTCGCAAGTAAATTTCCGTGTTTCGCCATTCTGTCTGTGTCAAATGACATGTTTCCGCCTCTGTCGCTCTCTACACAATACATGCAATAAAGCGTATTTACTGTGAACCAGACTATTACTGCCATTGGCAACCTCGTTCCCAAGGTGTCGAGCTGTACGCGCTCAACACTACCCGCTCTTATTATTGGAGACGAGGTACGGTTCAGGATTGGAAATAAAGTGAGCCCTGGGGACGGAATGGTGATTCCAGCTATGTTTAAACACTTCTAGCCATGTCTTTATCGTCCGTTTAATACCGGCCACGTGACGGGCTCTCGACCAATAGGAATGCCTAAACTGTCCCAGGTATTTATGAATATTTGTTTTGTAAATTGTTGTACAAAATTCAGCGAAAGTGCCAACATTCGGTATTGTGGAGATCTCTCTCTTTCACACAATGATATCAAAAGCATTTTGATTGGACAACAAAAAATCCGTCTATTCTTAACCAGTTCGCGCCGAAGAACGTATACATGTACACACAAATTTTGTTCCATATTCATAACGGATGACGCACAAACACGTCACAAGCAAAACCGGAAATGTCTGTCAGCAGCGAGCAAGGCCAGAAATGAGTGGGTGTGCTTCCCGGTACCATCGGCTCGAACCCGCCTCGGATCGAGTTTCATTAAAAATAATCCCAGTGATGTGAAAATAATTTAGGCGCGAACTGGTTCAAAGAAAACTAACCAACGACAGCAAAATCAGTGACCGGGCTGTCTGTTTCCCCCATGGCTTTGCACATGTTTTGAGCTGAATCGTTGGCCTTTTGCAACTGGCTCTGCGTGTTCATAAACTTCAAGTGAATTGAAGGCAATCGTAAAACCATCCCACTGACTTAACACTATTTGTGGAAAGGAATCATAATTATTTTCATATTAACTGCAATAAAGCCAGTTCGGTATTTCAACTGAGCAAGTGCACAAAGATATGGGGGTCACGGGTCATTCGGTATAAATGCGTGTGTATGGGCTTCGTGCACAAGTACCCCCTCAACAGAAAGAAAAGGCAAATTGGGGGCGTCAATATTGACGCCATCTTTAATACCTGACTTTATTTTAAGTGTCTAGTTCCAGCTATTATATTCTTGATGAAAATGCAATTAAAGGTAGTATACACCATAATTGCTTGGATTATAATAAATGGGTGGATTTGGGGTGTTGTATTTTATGGTAAATATCGTTTAACTGGCCTAACCGCAGTTTTACAATCATGGATGCTGAGAAAAGCAGGACAAATGGCGTTCGTTTTCAACCGTCGCCATCCGGCAATCGTGAATTTGTTTTTATAAAATAAAATTTTAAATAAAAAAAATACAGAATATCTAGCACTAGGGGGGACAATACAAATTTTAATATTGCTTTTAAGAAGTTATTTGGGACTATTTCTTGAAGGGCTTGGTGAGTAGATTGCAAATCTCTTTCAACTTTCAAAATCGGTCAAAGCGTTGCCAAGTTATGGTCCGATAAACTTTTCAGATTGCGCTTTTTCCTAGACAACAAATGTATTAAGCAACAGTAATTAAAAAGTGTTTTTTGAACCATCTCATTTATTCTATTTACATCTTTCAAGCATTTCAAATCATCTTTTCTAGTATGTATGTTGCTCATATTTTTCATATAAGTCTTTCTTTTTCAGATGATACATTTCATGAGATCTGCAAATTCTCATGTTGTTACTCGTTGTCTAGTGGGTCTGCACGGTGTGTATGACACCCCTACTAGCACAATCTTTTTGTTGGATGCCTACAATCATTATTTACTTTTAAATAAGTAAGATAATTTCTGATAATTTGGCAGTAAATATCTGCAAATGGTGTATTCTACCTTTAAGCGAGTCAGCTGAACAATACAGCAATCCCACTGGTATACGAGTATCAAATGAACGACTAGCGTGGTGCATAATACCAGTGACGTACATGTACTCCCTGTGACGGTTGCTATTTGAATAGTGACCTCATTCGACCACACCTGGAACCCATGAACTTTATACCAGGTGGTCGCACGACGCGCATACATTAATTACATTTAGAGTGTGCATTTGCATAACCTCGTGTGATTATAACATCAATGATTAACCCTTGCCCTTGACTACTTCATTGAGTTAAAGGTAGGATACACCATTGGTAATTGATTGAATTATCATTAATGGGTAGACTTGGGGGTTGTATTTCGTAGTAAATATCGTTTAACTGACCTGTCCGAAGTTTTACAATCATGGATGCCGAGAAAAGCACGAAAAACAGCGTCTGTTTTCAACCGGCGTTCGGCAGTTATTCTTATGTTATCTTTGTTTCAATTTTATAAAGAAAAATTCGCGATCGCCGGACGGCGATCGCGAATTTTTTTTTATAAAATTATATTTTTCAGAATAATTACAGGATATCTAGCAAAATCATTTTGCTGGATGCCTAGAATCATTATTTACTTTCAAATGAGTAAGATATTTCTTAATAATTTGGTATTAAATATTTTCGATATCTGCAAATGGTGTATACTACCTTTAATACCAAAGTGATTTGATTGTCTTTCCAGGTTTGTCTGCACATCCTATTACCAGCACGGCACCCTGCGTGATTTTCTGCACAGTCACCCGCGCACCATCGAAGAGAGCCACATCCATGCCATCGCTACGCAGGTCTCGGCCGGTATGGCTTACCTCCACGCCATGAGCATTGTCCACGGTCTCATGGAGACCACCAGCGTTCTCATCGGCGGCCATATTGAGGTAGGTCAGGAATCAGTTCATACAGGTATAGAAGCATCCATGGATGGCATGGGTGGCTTGTGTGTAAAGCGCTTGCCTCTCACCAATGTGGCCCGGGTTCGATTCCCGGCCCGGACCATATGTGAGTAGAGTTGTGCGTTGGTTCTCTCCTGTGCCACAAGGGTTTTTCTCCAGGTCATCCGGTTTTCCTCCCTCCTGAAAAATCAAACACTTTCGATCTCAGGCTGTGCTCCGTAGTCATATATGAGTCGATGTGGCCGGCTGCCATAGGCGCCTTTACATGCCAGCGACTCGACCACGTTGTAGCCGCGTCTTTCGCAATTCAGCACACCAGCTGCGAGTAAGGATGATTAGCCTCACTAATTATTATTATTATTATATTTACAATGAGCACCTTCGGGGGACATTTTAGCGTTATTTTTTGGGTAGTTGGGAGACATTGGAATTAGGGAGACATTTTAGTGTCTCCCTAATTCCACAGCTACCTTATAAAAAAATATTTTGTAGATTTTTTATATTTTTGATGGATAGAGTAGGGTCCAAAATGCTTAAATATGAAATTTAGTAAAAAAAGCTCCAGGTAAAAACGGGTTAGGTTACAATAAAGAATGAAAAATTTTGTGTACGTCTCTATGGAGATGTCTCCCAAATGCCCCATTTTCGGTTATCATTATTATTATTATTATTTTTGATGGGTATCTAGGAGAATCCAATTACCATATCTGGCCAAGATCTACACAAAGGCGTGTATAGTGTGGACATTTTAGTTAGTTGTCTTCCAACTTTTTTGGTTTAAAGGTAGGATACACCATTGGTAATTGCTTGAATTATCATGAATGGGTGGATTTGAAGGGTTGTATTTTATAGTGAATATCGTTTAACGGACCTGTCCAAAATTGTACAATTTTGCCGGGATGCCGAGGAAAGCAAGACAAAAACGGCATTCGTTTTCAACCGGCGTCGGAAGGCGATAGCCATTTTTTTATATAAAATTTTTCGGAACAATTAGAGGATATCTAGTTAAATCATTTTGCTGGATGCCTACAATCATTATTTACTTTCAAATAAGTGATATTTCTTACAAATTTGGCAGTAATTTGTTTTCTTCGATATCTGCAAATGGTGTATCCTACCTTTAAATAATCAACTACCGATACATAAATCAGTCAGAATAATTCCCAAGAGTGCATGCTCTTTATACATGGTAATACGACCGAGGATCGAAACACAAAAGAAAACAAAAAGACCAAAGAATCCTCGGACGATTGTTTCTTTGTCAAAATTTAGGTTATACAATGTAGTACAGGAATAAAGGAAACACAATAGGGTATCCTCGGTCATTATGTGATTCACAGCATAGTGCACCTGTATGGATTTAATTGGGCACTGTGCATATCCTGATGAATGAGAAGTTTGAGAATTTTGAAGCCATTCAGTGTTTCAGTACTGCCATCAACCTCATTCAGTCTCTAAAAATATGTTTTGTTTTATTGCTGAAAAAAAAACCCAAAACATCAGTTACGTAAGTTGACATCACAGTTGTGTGTGCACATGCATACTTTTTTGTTCTTTTCGAATATTCAAAATAGCAAAAAGCTATTCGAATATTCAATTAAGAATCGAATATTTGAGTATTCGGCATCTTCGAGACACTCTTGCAATCTCCATGGTTTGTCTTTGGGCTTGAGTCTCTGATACTTCAGATAAGGAGTAGCATCACGGATGACATGCGAAACCTCTTAGCTTTGGTAATTTCGAATTTGATAGCACTGATTAAATGCCGACATCCTCATGCATTGTCAAAACTGAAAGGATTTCTTGGAGGTCGGCAAAGCATCGTGACAGTGCAGCTTGAAATGGCTTTGAAAAGGCAGCACTTTGTGCATGTAGCGGTATGTGTAGCTCCGCAGCCCTCTGCTTTTCTTAATCTCAAAGTCAGCACTAACTCCTTGGCGGCTGCTGGCAAAATGCATTATTCATTGTTTATCGTAAGCGCCGTATGTAGAATGAGCTGAAAGAGTAAAGGGGACTGGATCCCTTGTGCATTTTGCTCAGTCTGTTTATTAACTCGGGAGGGGAAGAAACACGCTATCTACATGTACGCACACGTTAGTGTATTGACGTACATGTACTGATACTTATACATGCATGCGATGCACTTTAGCTTTTCGAGGATTGGGATGGGATAGATTGTGTGGGCGTAACAGCTCAAAACAATTAAAGTCGGTAAATCTGTTTTTCTTTGAAAACAAATGTAATCATTGGATTTTCTTCCTGTTCATGAATGATTAATTACAAAGAATTCAATACTCAATAATTTGGATTTATTTTGGATGATTGAAAACAAATCTTTCTCTTGGAATTACCGCTAGATGCGGGGGTTAGTACATGTACGGTACGTACTGGTGCTATATTCAAAACTTGATCTAATTACCCAGTTCGCGCCAGGATTATTTTAACATCACCGAGCCGAGGCGCGGGATTATTTTTAACAAAACTCGATCCGAGGCGGGTTCAAGCCGATGGTACCGGGAAGCACACCCACGCATTTCCGGCCTTGCTCGTGACGTGTTTATGCGTCATCCATTTTGAATCTGGGGAAAACTGTGCGTGTATGCGCAAACTGAGTAAGGCCATTTCTTATCATGGCTGATACTTCTATTCCCAGTGTAAATTGAATGCCTTGTATTACATTGACGCCTGTATTACATGTACGGATATGTAATTCTTAAGTCCCTGGATTATACGCATGACTGCACACTAGCCTTTGTCTAGCAGCTGCACTGCACAAGAGACCCGAGCATGCAGCTGTGACACAGGCCGTGTTCTATGACGAAGCAAAGCTGACAACATCATTCCGGATGGATTAGCGGGCCGCATCTATAGCCACTCCCCATAGCCGCTTCTCGTAGCCGCTTCCCGTAGCCGCTTCCCGTAGCCGCTTCCCGTAGCCGCTTCCCGTAGCCGCTTCCCGTAGCCGCTTCCCGTAGCCGCTTCCCGTAGCCGCTTCCCGTAGCCGCTTCCCGTAGCCGCTTCCCGTAGCCGCTTCCCGTAGCCGCGTCCCGTCTTCAAGGAGTTAAATATAAATATATAATAATATAATGTATACTGTGTCCAAGATAATCAGCACTCTATTACAATCACATACAATGTATATCAGCCAAACACCCCGGATCAAAGCACCCAAATTAATTGCAATTGAAGAAATTAATAAGGGATTAAATATATGGTTGGCCAGTGGGGAGAGAGCGAAGATGGGGAAAGATAGAAATAAGCTTAGCAACAGCGCGACGATAAACCATGTTAATCAGGAAAGAGGAAATACCATGTGGATGAGATCACATTTAGGCTTAGAAGATTGTCCTCAGTGCCCCAGCTTGTCGCATGTTGTGATTGAATTGTGGTTTGGGAAGAAATTGGACGGACGTAATCTTCTCATCAGCGTGAAAGGACAGAATCGCAGGGTGTAACTCGTCACTCCTTTGTGAGTCAGAAATGGGAGGGTGGAAGTAAAACCCAATTAGGCTCAGGTGTCTCTCTGTAGGGGGAGGGGGGGGGGGGGGGGTGTAGGCATAAAATGAATTGTGATTACATGTGTCCCGGACAAAGACAGATTTACTTAATAAAACTGCAACGTGAAAAAACACCATAATGCAATAATTACTACATGTACATGTATTTGTCTTTTTTTTATATTATAATTTTTCTCTTAATTTTTTATTTGTTTACACAACCCAATTGCAGATACACTGTACATGTACCGGTATCAAACAAATTTTAGTGCCGAATTATTTTAAAAAAAATACTTATTTGAAAATAAATAATTTTTGTAAGCATCCAGCAAAATTATTGAGCTAAATATCCTATTTTTTGTTCCCAAAAAATATCTTTTATAAAAAAAATGTTTCTTAATTCTGACAAACAACGCTGGTGGGCAATCAAATAATCTCATGATTAGATCAAAAGACTGAGATTATGCACAGCAACATTAATAAGGGAATAAATGTGTGTTCGAGAGGTTTTAATCACTCTGTTTAATACCGCTTGGAGTCTGGGTGCTGATAATTACCCGAGCCGAAGGCGAGGGTAATTATCAGCACCCAGACTCCAAGCGGTATAGACGATGTGCCCTCTGACGTCACGTGTTTACATCTGTATTCAAATGTGCCCGGCAGTGATGCGCACCCATCATGTTTTACATACAATTTGCTTAAAGAGTGACGTTGCAGGTCAGATCGCCTTTGAATTATGTGACCTCTGATGTCATCTCTTAACCAAATGTATGTAAAACATGATGCGTGCGCATATTGACGGGCACATTTGAATACAGATGTAAACAGAGGCACATCGTCTATTAAACAGAGTGATTAATACCGACCGAACACACATTTATTCCCATTCATAAATACCTTTCTTTGTAAAATTCAGCCAAAAAAGCCCCGAAAATCAGGGAAAATTGTCGCATGTAAATTTCGGTGTTTCGCCATTCTGTGTGTGTCAAATGACATGTTTCCGCCTCTGTCGCTCTACACAATACATGCAATAAAGCGTATTTACTAGGAACCAGACTATTACTGCCATTGGGTGTCGAGCTGTACGCGCCCAACACCACCCGTTCTTACTAAAAAATAAAGTGAGCCCTGGGGACGGGTACAATGCGACTTCGCGTGACGTATTTTGTTGCCAGCTGGTTTTAAACACTTCCAGCCATGTCTTTATCGTCCGTTTAATACCGGCCACGTGACGGGCTCTCGACCAATAGGAATGCCTAAACTGTCCCAGGTATTTATGAATAGTCTTTAAAAGTAGGATAATACTATTGGTAAATGCTTGAATTATCATGATAGGGTAGATTTGGGGAGTTGTATTTTATAGCAAATATCGTTTAACAGACCTGTTCAAGATTTTACAATGTTTTACCGTGTTTGACTCCTGTACGATGGTACGTGGGTTCAAACCCTGGCAGGGAACATGATGCTTGTGTTCTTGGGCAAGACACTTTGCTACAATTGCCTCTCTCCACCCAGGAGTATAAATGGGTACCTGTGAAGGTAGAGACCACATGCGCTGATCTTGAGCTGCTGCAGAAATGGTCTCGTTCCTGGTGAACAGGGATAATAGTTGTAAAGCGCTTTGATACACCCACATTGTGGGAGTCAAAAGCGCTATATAAAAAAACGAACATTATTATTATTATCATTATGAATACCGAGGAAAGCAAGAAAAAAAACTGCGTTCGTTTTCAACGAAACGGCGTCGGGAAGTGGTTCTTATGGTTTTTTTCGTGATCGTCGTCCGGCGAGCGTAATGTTTTTTAAAATAAAATTATATTTTAATAGGATATTTAGCTCAATGATGCCTACAATAATTTTTTAATTTCAAATAAGTTAGATATTTCTTAATAATTAGGCAGTAAAATTTGTTTTATATCTGCAAATGGTGTATCCTACCGTACCTTTAAATAATCAACCACATGTACATGAAAATCAGTCGGAATAATTTCAAAGATTGTGTGCACTTACAAATGTACCTGTACATGTACTTGGTTTTATGCCTACAATCGTTATTTACTTTCAAATAAGTAAGATATTTCTTAATAATTTGGAGGTACAAAATTTAGAAATCTGCAAATGGTGTATCCTACCTTTAAAGGTAGGATACACCATTTGCAGATATCGAAAGAAAAAATTACTACTGAATTATTAAGAAATTTCTTACTTATTTGAAAGTAAATAATGATTCTAGGCATCCAGCAAAACAATTGCGCTAAATATCCTGTAATTGTTAAAAAAATTAATAGTAAAATAAATACACGATTGCCAGACGGCGATCTCGAAAAAAACGATAGTTGGCAACGAATGCTATTTTTCTTACTTTTTTTTCAGCATCCATGATTGTAAAACTTTGGACAGGTTAGTTAAACGATATTCACTACAAAATACAACCCCCCAAATCCACCCATTCCTGATAATTCAAACAATTAGTGTATCCTACCTTTAAAAAAAAAAAAAAAACGTGCTTGGGTTACTCTGAACTTGATTACATGAAGCCGGGGTCTAAGTATGGCCTATCAAAAAATTATGCACAGCCTTATAAATGTACTATTCATTTGGGGAAACACAATGTTTCCAAAAAGCTGGAAAATTGACTGTTGTGATTTCTAGTACTAGAAATTCACCAAATGTTTTATGTTTTTGGCTTGAATAATTGTTGATGTGATCTTTACTGTCCTTTTAACTGTCAAATGGCTGTTACATATTGTATTGCAGTGCAATACAAATTTTCTCTCTTGATTTATACAAACAATTTTGTTTTTAATCATGCATTTTATTTTTATGTAAATAATACTAAATTAAATTTGGGATTGTGCATATTTAAAAACCGAAACAAATATGCCAAGATAGTCATGGAATATTATTAGCCATGCCGGGCCCAACGAATTGCAGATTCTGACAGGAATTCTTGTGCGTAGAATTATTCATGATTTCAGCCCAGTTAGCAATCCCCCCTTTTTGAGAGCAGTGAAGTTATATTATTACATTGCCCTCACACCCTATGTGCTCAAAGTGTCTCATCATCAGAAGTGACCTTGAGACCTACATGTATGTACTCAGCTGCATCCAGGATCAGGTGATCTCTCTCCCCTCCCCCAAGCAACAAAAAACAAACAACCAAAAATACTCGACCTTGCCAGGGTACATGTATATAAACCCAAGAATGAATAAAATCCAGATTTTAACCAGTTCCAGACTTTTGAGTATTCCTCTTAGTTTTTTGTTTTTGTTTTCAAAATTTTAATTTTTATTTCAATTTTTTTTTAAGTTAAAGGTAGGATACACTATTTGCAGATAACAACAAAATTTACTAGCGAATTATTAACAAATCTTTTGCTTTTTTAAAAAGTAAATAATGATTATAGGCATCCAGCAAAGTGATTGCCCTAGATATCCTGTTTTTTGTTTAAAAGAAATGAGTTTTATAAAAAACAAATCCTGATCGCTGGACGCAATCGCAAAAAAACCTAGAACAACAAGAAGAACTGCCCGAAGCCGGTTCAAAACGAACTCCCTTTTTTTGCTTTTCTTCTCTGCATCCATGATTGTAAAACTTTGGGCAGAACAGTTAAAATACAACCCCCCAAATCCACTCATTCCATATTAAAAAAATGCAATTACCAACGGTCTTTTTCTTTCGTTTGATGATGAGCAGTGTTGATGCATAAATCGATTTGATGACATTAGTAGAAACAGGGTGGACCGCGTAAAGGTTGTCATCTCCAACCCCATCACCAATGGTGTATCCTACCCGACCTTTAAACATGCTGTTGAATTCTGGAGTTGTAGAGTTTCCGATTGTATGGCAGGACCATAGAGCTAAATTACTAGAGCGCTAACTCTTCTTACGCCCAGAGATACTTTGAATCCATTCTGCGCCCAGACATTTTGAATTCACGTGCGTGCTTGTAGAACATAATAAAAATAGATGGATTACATTTTGAAAGTGTACTCTAAATGCAACGCGTGTGCAAGTACATGTAGAACAGACGCAAACAACTTAAGCGCATCATGCAAGTAAACAAAACGTCAAGGCAAAATCATCTGCAGCGCGTGAATACGCACACGCATTTGCGCTCATTTGCTAATCATTCGTTCAGGTTTTGGGCGTATCAGCTTCGGAAAGGCACTGTATAAAATACAAACGCAGATATGCAAATAGCCGTACAAAAGCCGTACAAAATTGTAAGGTTTCCATAGGTTTGTGCACAAACATGGATGTAATTTAATATACCGTAGCTCTATGCCGGGCAGCACAGAATTGTGCCTTGTTTCTGTCTACCTCATAGATATTCATAATCGAGAGGAATGTTCTCACTGGTCAATTCACCATCATGTGCCAGTCGCACAGGGTAAATACGCATGCGTACATGTAGTAGACTAGCGCATGGGTTGGCCATGTGCTAGTCTACTACGCATGCGCTTTACGATGCAAACGTGCAACTAGTACACGGGCAAACATCGCCCAAGCTACATGTAGTGCATGCTACACAACAAAGATGGCAGCACATGTAAAAAGCATTTTCCCGAGCTCCTGAAAATGTAATGCAACTATGTACATGTATGAGGTATATCTTAAAGCAAATATTCAAATAAACAAATTTGGGTAGCGTTAGGTTAATGGGGTTACAATGTACATGTACCGTAGGTTATACATGTACTGTAGTACAGGATTAAAGGAAACACAATAGGGTATCATCGGTCGTTATGGTTCACAATTGTGTGTGTGTGTATGTATAATGTATGTGGTTTTTAATTTTTGGCTTTTTCGCAATTTTGCGAAAAAGCCTTTGTTTTTGTTCTGATTTTTTTTTTTCTTTTTTTTGTGTGTCTTTTTGTAACCAAAACTCCATAGACTTTGTACACGTTTTTTTGCACAAGTACTTTTACCAGAAAACAAAGTCGTATTTCCATAAAACTTAACCCAGGTGAAGGCCCTATAGCGAACTCGTGCCTAGCAGACATACGTCATGGTGACGTCATCAGGGGCCACGTGACGTCATCTTAAAGGTGTAATTTTATCTCGTGTGCGTGAAATCACGTGACCCTTCCTTCCGGTCTAAACCGGAAGTGCCTCATAATTTGAAAGTGAAAAATGATATGAACTTACTTTCAACGATGTTAGTGTCTGGCTACAATGTATTTTTCAAAAAAAATATTGGTGACGTCATAACATGTTATAGCGCCCTCTAGCGGCAGTTTGAAAAATTGTTAAAATGAATAATCTGTTGATGTGTGTGGCGAAGTTTGCTGAAATCACTTTATAACCGGTGTATTTAATCAGCTTCATGCTAGGAACAAGTTGACGGGAAGAAAAAATTATGACGTCACCAGACCGGAAGTTAGAATGAAAAGACTCCTTTTCCTTTGAAAATTCCTAAAAAATTTAACTTGACAGATACAATCTTGATTTTTGCTCTAAAGGTTAATGTAAAAGTAGTTCTCGAACTTCCCTGTGTTTTGGGGCAAAACACGAACTTGAACATACCCTGCGGCACCCTTGAAATGTAATCGTTTTGGCCTAGGTGCAAAAAGCATTGACCCCTTACGTGTGCATGGCACACGTATACTATACATGCTAGTACATGTACGTATACACTGATAGTGCATTATGTATTGAGCGTATGTATCACCACTGACATCGTTCGTGCAAGCACATGTACGCCTACCCAAGAGGACACTAGCCGCCAACCTGTGAAACAGGATGACGTCATCAAATTGCCCATGGGGAAGGGCGCCGCGTACGACAGGTAGGTAAACACGCTTTCGGCTACGCAGAATCCAACCCCGCAGACTTTGTAAACGTTGCTTGCACAATTCAAAGCACTTTTAACGGAAAAACAAAGTCGTATTCCCATAAACTTGACCCAGGTGAAGACCCAATAGTGAACTCCAGTCTCGCCGACAGACACCACGAGGAAGACGTCTTCAGGGCCACGTGACCTTATCTTAAAGGTGAATTGATTTAATCTTTGAAAATCAATAAAACATCAACCGCAAAAGACCGAAACTTGAATTTTGTGGCAATTAATAGAATAATCCAGGATCTTCATTTTATCTCGTGTGCGTGAAATCATGTGACCCTTCCTTCCGGTCAAAACCGGAAGTGCCTTATAATTTGAAAGTGAAAAATGATATGAACTTACTTTTAACGATGTTATTGTCTGGCTAGAATAAACTATTCAAAAAAATTTCGGCGATGTCATAACATGTTATAGCGCCCTCTAGCGGCAGGTTGAAAATGGTTAAAATGATTAATCTGTTGATGTGTGTTGTGAAGTTTGCTGAAATAACTTTATAACTGGTGTATATAATCAGCTTCATGCTGAGACCATATTGGGAAGGAGAAATATTTATGACGTCAACAAACCGGAAGTTACAATAAAAAATCCTTTAAACTTTAAAAAGTCGCTTAAAAATCAACCGCTATAGATATAATCCAGACTTTTGCTTCAAATAGCAAAGTTAAGACTGATCTCGAGTTTCTGTTAATTACGTCACAATGACGTCATCAAGTGTCAGATTACAAGCAACCAAATATTTCTAAATTTAATCTTTGAAAATCAATATAAAATCAACTGTAAGAGATCTGATTTAGATTTTTAAGGAAATTGATAGATTAATCCATGGTCTTCATAATTTGTATTACATGCAAAACGACCTGAAACTTCCTTCCGGTCCAAACCGGAAGTGCCTTATAATTTAAAAGTGGAAAACGATGCTAACTTGCTTTCAACGACGTTAGGCGCTGGCTAGGTTGTAAGTAACAACAAAGTTAACAGTGACTTCATAAAATGATAAAGCGCCCTCTAGCGTCATGTTGACAAATGTTACGTCATATTACGATTATATTTGAATTATTACGTTTTTAGACGTTGAAGGCATATCTCAGCAAAGGATCGTGTTAACATAACACCTCAGTGTGTGTTGTTAGGTGATAGATAGTTGCACACAAAGTTCACAAACGTGTGACGTCATCGTTTTAATCAGTTTGAATTAATTTTAATCTGTTTAAATTAACTTAAATTCGTTTCCAATGATTTTAAATTGTTTTGATGGTATAAAAGTTCAATTTTTGAAATATTTAATCAAAAAAATTGAGAATGCGAAAAAGCCCTATGTTCTGTTCCTCGAACAGACGTAGTTCTAGTTTTAAATTTGTTGTTGGTGCAAAATTGCCCTGGTTGTTTCAGATCCGGTTGCAAATGCTAAACAAATACTGGTAAAAATGGAAAAAAAAACCTGTAAATTATACAGGCATACGGAAGGTTACAGCCGGACTCGACAAGGATCCCTGAAAAAAATGCACATCCAGACATTAAAGCAGAACTTTTTTTTTGCATATAGATGCACTTAAACAGATCAGGGTTTTTGTTTTCTTTGCTTCGTTATTCTTTGGCGTTGGCTATTCCCTCAACTTTTGAATTATTGAGAAGCATGAACCAAACGGAATAGAAACAATATTTATGCTGGAATTATTGCTGTTTTGTGCAAGTGCTGCATGTATACTGCCTAATTTCCTAATTTCCTAATCAAAAGTCTAGGCTGTTAATGCAAACAAATAATAATAATATAATGTATAATGTGTCCAAGATAATCAGCACTCTATTACAATCACATACAATGTACGGTATATCAGCCAAACACCCCGGAATAAAAGCACAAAAATTAATTGCAATTGAAGAAATTAATAAGGGATGGTTGGCCAGTGGGGAGAGAGCGAAGATGGGGAAAGATAGAAATAAGCTTATATAGCAACAGCACGACGATAAACCATGTTAATCAGGAAAGAAGAAATACCATGTGGATGAGATCCCATTTGAGCCTAGCAGATTGTCCTCGGTGCCCCAGCTTGTCGCATGTTGTGATTGAATTCTCTTAATTTTTTTAATCCGAAAAAAATATTTTTCCGGATCGGTTCTGGTTCAATTTGGAGTGCCATGGCCTCAAAGTCTGGAGCATTGAATTTGTAACTTGTAGGTAAAGCTACAGGTTGTGGGTTCGAGTCCGGCCTGGGACTATGGTGCGTGTGCCCTTGGGCAAGGCAGGCACTTTGTCACTCATTGCTTTTCTCCACCCAGAAGTATATGGTTATTGTGGTTGAATTCAGCTGCTTTGCACCAAAATGGCAGCATCCAGCTGTATACTCCCCAGGGAGCTGAGATGGTATTTGTATTGTTTTATGGGCCCAATGACTGGGGTAATAATGTCAAGCGCTTTGAGACCATTGGTGATAAACCGCTATGTAAGCTCCGCACAATATAATTATTATTATTATTAATGTTTCATAGGAAATGCCATGCAGAGTGTTATACTTGCAGTACAGTAGGCCTACTGTATGTGAAAGTCATTACCGGTACTGTCAGAAAAATGACACAAACATACATCACAAAACCCAACACAAATCCAGGAAGAATATTATATTTGGATTTGTTCTGGGTTCGACATTTCATGGGAAATAAAACACTAGCTTATTTTATGGGAAATAAAACACTAGCTTGCATTAAACACACATGAAAGTTATGGAATAATCTTTCACTTGCTGTTATTAAAAGCTTGCCAACTACATGTACTGTACATGTATCTCAAGATTTAAAGGTAGGATACACCATTTATCAAAAATGTACTACCGAATTATTAGAAAATATCTTACTTATTTGAAAGTAAATATTGATTGTAGGTATCCAGCAAAATGATTGCTCTGGATATCCTGTAATTGGTCCGAAAAACTGAATTTTATTTGTTTTAAATCCGGCGATCGCGAAAAAAATAGGATTCACCATTTGCAGATATCGAACAAATATTTAATACCGAATTATTAAGAAGTATCTTACTTATTTGAAAGTAAAAATGATTGTAGGCATCCAGCAAAATGATTGCGCTAGATCCTTTAACAATCCTTTAATTGTTTCTAAAAAATTATTTTTTTTATAAACAAATTTACTATCGCAAAAAAAAGAACAACAACATACATGTAAGAACTACTGCTGAAGCCGGTCGAAAACAAACATCGTTTTTCTTGCTTTTCTCAGCATCCATTCCTAATAATTGAAGCAATTACCAGTGGTATACCTTTTAAAAAGCATGTCAAGGAGCACATTTTTAATACAACAAATCTGTAATATGTGTATACAGTAAATTGTATTTTGTAATTTTTGTTGTATTGTTTTACCTTCGATGTTTTTTGTATACATGTGCTATTTACATCGTTGTGCCTGCTCTTTTTAAGTGCTTTAATACCGAGAAGTTCCCAGATTTCGAATTTAGTACAAGAATAACAACAACACTGCACCAAGCTCTATAGAGCCTCGTCTGCTTCGAGATGTGGCTACAAAACGTGTCTGCATTGTATGGAAAACTGAAATAAAAAAAAGTGAATGTATTAGGTTGCCTTATGTGTATCAGGTTCTAGGCCAACAGGTCTGGACGACCAGACCCGGTAATAGAATTATGAATTATTCACACGGTCTATAGGACAGGGTCTCGTACTAAGTACAGGCTGGGGAGACACATCACCCGCCCCATGTCCCAGGCGGGCCACTAAATGGGATTCAGTCTGCTGCTGAGAATTGGGGAGATGCTGAGCGGTGTACGCATTGGTGTTAATTACAGTATTGGCAGCGTCACAACATCGTTACCTCTTGAACTGTAGGCCTTCATGTACGTGGCTTTGCAGATAAAATGGTTGTTACACGTGACTTTCTGGTGCTCCAGAGTAGGTATACATGTAGTTACGATCTGAAAAGCCATTCAGTCATTTGGTTAAGATTTTTTGTTTGCACCTTTCAATACCTGCTCAAACAAGTACATGTACGTGTAGTTGTCTCGAGAAATTATTAGAAGAAAACAAATCATGTGGATGGGACTAGAATCCACAATCTTCTGCATACTTGAGCAGATGTCTAACTTACTTGACCACCACCACCACCACACTAATTAGCTAGCCAGGGTCGAGAGGCAAAACCCAATATTGAATTTACATCACCCAGACTCAAACATTTTATCAATATTTTCGAAAAATATTAACATTTCCTAGCACAAATGGCTTTGGAAATACATTCTTATGCACTGTATATTACACAAAAAAGTATAATAATGACAAGTATTTAAGGTTGAGTACACCATTGGTAAATGCCTGAATTATCAGGAATGAGTGAATTTGGAGTTGTATTTTATAGTAAATATTGTTTAACTGTCCAAAGTTTTACAATCAAGAATGCTGAGAAAGGCAACCGGTGTCGGGCAATGGTTCTTATGTTGTTCTTTTTTTTTCCTCGATCGTTGTCTCACTTGTCTGGCGATCGTTAATTTTATTTTTGAAATTTAATTATTTGTAACAATTACAGGATATCTAGCGCAATTATTTTGCTGGATGCCTGCAATCATTATTTACTTTTAAATAAGTAAGATATTTCTTAATAATTTGGTAGTAATTTTTGTGTGTATTGTGTATCTTACTTTTAAGTGAGTCAATATGTATCATTTTCAACATTACGTTAAATGTATACAAGTTTAGTTAACAAAAACACTGCACAAAAGTTCCACCAGTAAAAACCTATCACACAATTCAAAACAAGATCTTATCTTATCAACCCCCCCCCCCCCCCCCCCCCAGGACATTACAGAATCCAGGTCATAAGGCATACTAATGGATGATTTTGCAGGATGGTTACTTGGATATTTATCAAAATGAGGATTTTGGAGGATTGAGGTTATTTGTTACTTTGTACTTTCACACTGCTCACTATGCACATTCTCCATAGAGCTTCATCAGTCCAAATTGAGAAACAGCTTCATTATAAAATTGTATAATGCACGTAATAGAACCCAGAACAATTATCGCTAAGAGAAGGGGTTTGCCCCGGTGTTCCTGGCTGACACAGCCTCTGTCTACGGGGTTCTTCTGGCTTATGAGCTACAGTGCCTTGAGCGCTTTTGAAGGATCCTTGGTTTCATTACTAGAGAATAATTATCATAATAATAATAAAAATAATAATAATAATAATAATAATAGTAGTCAAGGTGAAACATTTGCATAGGGTCATGTGTGCAGACCCTTGTTGTAGTAATAGGGCACAAATTAGCTCCTGTTTGTTCCATGTTTGGCTGCTTTATAGCTATGGTAAACCCACTGCAGGATTTTGCAGGATTCAGGCAGTGCAGGATTCAGGTTTCATGGAGTGTTAACACTTTGGAATTGCAGGATGTTGCAGGACTCGGGTTATGTGTAAGAAAAAAAGGCAGGGAGTTATTAGGGCTAAACTCCTAAATCCATCTAAAATGCAAATGTTGTGTATTCAGCCCTTGCTGCTGACGTGTTTATTTCTATAAAACTGCAACCCCAAACCCCCAACCACCTGTGCAGTCCAAGTGTACAATACCACATGCTTGGTACATCTGTCATCATCATCCCCCCCCCCCCAATCCATCCTCCGCAGACAGAGAGACAAACGATGAGTCATAGATACAATGGTTTGCCCCGCCTATATACTACCAGTATCTTTGTGTTCACGAGCTACAGGCCACACCATATACTATTGCTGTCACGTGGACTATTACAATAGAGGATTCCAACCTCAATTTAAAATGCACGGTGTGTGAGATCATCAGGTCTAGATCGATAAATCTGATGCGAAATGACTGTCGAGTATAAATATATACTGTACAATGTATTAACAAAGAAAATCAAAAGGTTTACGCTTCAAATGTGCATATTGTAATATTACTGTGCACATAGCCAGGTATTCATTGAAATATTACTGTGCACATATCTTCAAAGCTAATAACCCAATTCCAAAATAAGTGAACAAGAGAAACACTGGTGGTTTTTTTCCCAAAATTTTCTTTAAATTGACAATCCTATCCGTGATTAAGAAAACTCGGGTTTGCAAACAAACGAAACAGTCAGTGCCAACCTTCAGAGTATAGTCAACCCAACATACCAGGTACTGTAGATTTCTATTCTTGCTGTACAAACCAAAAAACCTCAATTGTCTCCAAATCGTCAGGGTTAGATGCACACTATTCAGCATCGGGGAATTGAAGTGGTTTTTTTTTACCATACGAAACTGATCTACCCAACTGTTGACATTAAGAGAGTGACTCAGATCATAGAGAAAGCAGCAGAACTCATCAAGGAAGATAAGGATCATGTAAATGTACCGGTACCTCGGTATTAAGGTCATTGTGTCTCTCTGGTATTATATTGGTTTTTATTTAATATTGGAAACTGAAATAAAAACTGATAATTACTAAGGTGTTTTTTTTTTTTTAAAGAAAATTAGAACTTGTTATTCCAAACATCGGAAAGGATTGCAAGGAAATCATCTGGGCCCAATTGCACGGCTCTGCTATACCATTAGCGAAAAATCCCTGCTTAGTGTAGCAGCAACTTTCCTGCTTACAGTAAGCGTACGGTGTTTCACAGGTTAGCAAGGAATGTTGGCTTACAGTGTATGCTTACATGTACATCCCATAACTAAGGCTTCTGTGCTTATTGGGTTATCCCAGGAGTTGTCTGCTTGCACTGAATTAGGGCTTTTTTGAAAGAATTTATAATAGCCTGCGGTCTCATATATGATCAGTTGCTTTTCACTGTCAAAAATGTCATCTTTACAGACAACCCCCCTCCTTCCCACCTACACAAACAGTCTAACGGTCCATATGTACATGTACATGTACTGTCGACATTCCTTTGAAACCAAAACATTGGCTAAAGGTGCCCTTATTACACCATAGCGATCACCAGTTGCATATGATTGCGAATAAAAAAATAGTGGTCATAAGTTCCGAACGCAACTCACACGCAACTAATAGGTTTTATAGGTTTGAAGTACGCAACAAGCACGCAGGTGATCGCAGACACACACGCAGAGTAAGTTCAGAAATTTTGAACATGTTAAATAATTCTCTGCGAATGCCTGCGATCAATTTATACGCAACAGGGACGCTACACACGAAACACGGTTGCAACACAATCGCAACAGGTACGCAACTCGTAAGTTATGAACACAGGTGATTGCAGGCCCAAATTTGAGGTATCTGGACAGGTTTTGGTAGCGTACATGTTGCGATCATGTTGCGATCGTGTTGCGTGCCTGTTTTGATCCTGTTGCGTGTCTGTTGCCTGTCTGTTGCGATCCTGTTGCGTGTCTGTTGCGATCCTGTTGCGTGTGTAGCGTACCCCCAACCTATTGTGCGTATTCCCAGCGTATATCCCCAACCTATGCCCTGCGTATCAAACTTGTGAGTTTCGTACTACATGCGTGTTGAGAAATGGTATAAATAGTGGGCCTTTTATCTGATTTCTTGGTAGCTTTCCCCATGTTGACTCTTCGATGAACAAATCAGTACCGAAGAAAATACTGAATCGGCTCCACTTTCATAGGTTTTATCATTTGACCGATATTCGCAACTAGCATGCAACTAGCACGCAGGCCCAACGCAACTTGTAAGTTTTGAACGCGACTCAAACGCAACTCGTTAGTTTTGCACGGCACTCGCACGCAACTCGTATGCAGGTGATCGCAGATATTGGGGGATCATAGATATTGGGGGATCATAAGTTCAGTTCGCAACTCACACGCAACCCATAGGTTGAATAGGTTATAAATTGACAAAATTGTTGATTTGGGTTGCGTTTGGTGTATCATACAAATATTGTTTACAAGCAACTCATAGGTTTCAGCATACGCTATGGTGTGAGGGCACCTTAAATACTTATTTTTCAACCCCAAATTTTGATTCTGGACCCCTCAATTGTTGCCCTTTATTTTTTTTCGAAAGATAACACCAACCCCATTTTCCCCTCTAAAGCTCTTTTTTTAGAGCGGGCGAAACAATCTGTGGACATGTGCAAGTCCACAATCTGTAACCTTCCTGCATCCCTTGGTGGACATCCTTTGCTTCGTCTCATTTTGCCAGAATGCCTCGCAATTGATCAAGAAATTCATGTCCGTTTTTAGATACAGGTACTGGTACAACCCTCCAGTCATTCTGCAAATATTTAATTAGTTGAACGTCATTAACTTTCCAACTGACACACTACCAGGACATTTTTCTGTGCCCTTGTCATACAGTATGAGCCAATATTTATATGGGTTGGTTCTCTGTGTTTATAATGAGTAATGACGAGTCGTCTAACAAAAAAATGAACAACGCCACGGCAGTGAATCACCAAATTGAGGCATGAGTCAGAAGACAATTGTTATTGTTTTCTCAAAAACTAGGGGAGAGGCAGCAGTGGTTAAGTAACTTAACCAGTGTAGCGTGAATTGTAGGCCGCGTCTGAATCTCTCGTACATGTATGGCTATTGTCAAGGTGTTTGCCCATTACAACTACGCGTGAGCAGGCTGACAATGGGCATTATTCATGAGTCGGCCATATTAAATTGAAAATGAGAAAAAATCTTCATTTTTTTGGAAACTTGGGATAGAAATAAAAGCAATGACCTAAAGTTAATTACAAATTAATACTAGCATTCTCTGGTGAATAATAAACAATCTGTGATTAAACATACCTTAATGTTTTAAGCCACATTATTAACATACAAATTTGGTAGTGAGGCTAGAATGCAAAAATAGTCTGGCACCATTATATTTTATTTCAACAGCCATAAAAATAGTGAACATGACCAAAATGGCTTCCTCATGAATAAAGTCCATACTGTACAGGATGTAGCTGCATGTACTTTGTAGCTCTGGAAACTTGTTTTGGACAGCCTCAGACTCCTTTTCACAATGGAGCCTCTCAACCCGGATTGAACTCAACCCCGGGCAAAGCTCGTGCCATCCCGGGTTGAGTTTTTTATTTTCCAACCCCTGTGTTCAACCCTGTGTCGTTTCACACTTGCATTAATCGTGCAAACTGAGCTGCAGTCAAGTTCAACCCGGGATAAAATCAATCTCGGAGTTGGCGCAGGGTTGAAATTGTTACAAAACGCTACATGTACCGGTACATGTTTTTAATCCCATGACAACTCTGAGATTTGTCTAGTGTGAAAAGGGCTTACGGTCTCTTTGAATGTGTTGCGCATGTCTAGCTAAATGGTGAAGATAATTAGGAAAGTACTCAGTCATGTGAGAGGGTTTTGTAATAGGAAAAGGAGGTGTAAAATTGGAACTTTCTTTCTGTACATGACGTTATGGGGATATTCCACGGGGTTTGTGTGCTTGAGGAAAAGCTCTTCATACTTAAACCCTAAAAACTCTTTCGACCCAAAATTGTCAACATCACCTTATAATACAGGTACCAGTATGTCTTCTCCATTTTCTTTCATTACACCCTAACCCAAAACTACATGTACATCTAGACCCTTTTACTGGAGACCAAAACGTTATGGGGACAGGAAAATGTCCCCACAACTCGGTCAGCTTTTTTCAAACAAAATAAACGGTCTGTGCCTACCCTCTAAAGAACATGCAAACACATTCCACCGAGGTGTAAATATCTCAATATCTCAATGAATGTCCTGATTAATTTTCATGGATTAAACCCTAACTTTCCAGGGTATTTTGGCTAGAAACCCTTTCAAACGCATCAGATTTCATTGTTTGTCAAAGTGACTTGGCTGCAGAGTGCAGCGAGATCCATCAGGTCAAAAATCTCCTGGTCAAACTGCTTCAGAGTCTGTGGTCACAGAACGCAGCAGGATCCATCTCTGTCATTGTTCAATGGGGATTAGCTCTCATAGTCTTAGACTGTGGTTGTTTATAGACTGTTGTTGACTAAGTTCATCAAAGTGCACCAGCTTTTGCACTGCGCTGTGTCTGGCAGGGTTAGGGTAAACTTCCAGCATTTGTATTACGGATTTTCTAGTTAAATAGAAATGTGTCAACCAACGCCAGCCACTGGGGCAAGATTGACGAACTATTTCATTGGATTCAAGGCCTTTTCTTTATGCAACACAAGTACATGTATGTCATGTTGCAGCATGAAGGTCGAGATTAATGAAACTAATTTTCCGCTGGTTCCGGCACTTTTTGATGGCGAGTTGTTTTTACTTTGTGAAATTAAATAAATTAGTCATAATTTACCGCTATCATTTGTGCCATATCGACCTAGTCGTTGGTGTAAAATGTATTATCAGAATATTGCAAAGAGCACTGAATCATTAGCATGTAGATTAAGGGTGTGCATTTACAAGTACAAGTAGTTTGAAAACCAGGTACCCAATTACAAAAAAACACGCGATTAAATTTAAATCTCGGAAGTTCCTTTTCATCAGCTTTTCAGTTCATAAAGGTCTAATACCGCCACATCGGTGAGTTTAATTATGCCAAAATATTTAGAAAATATTTACAATGCCAAAGTGTTTACAGTGAGCTTTGCTTTAAAGTGTAAACTAAAAAAACAAAAAAACAAAACAACTTTAAAGGATACCTATTAATGAGAAGGGACAACTGCTATCGATTAACCAAGCAAGTTAACAAAACAAATGGACCATGGAACAATAAAAAGGTCGTTTCTATTGCTCCATAGCATAGACATTGTTTCAGAATAATGTCTGTTTGATGAACAGAACATAGGGCTTTTCCGCATTATGATTATTTCTTAATAATTGTATTCATGCTTATTTCGTCCGCGTGTTGTTGAGGTCACTCTATAGCTTAAAGGTATGATACACCATTGGTAATTGCCTAAATATTATTAGGAATAGGTGGATTTCGGGTGTTCTATTTTATAGTAAATATCGTTTAACTGACCTGTCCGAAGTTTTACAATCATAGATTAGATGCAGAGAAAAGCCAAAAAAAATGACGTTCGTTTTTTAACCGGTGTCAGGCAGTTATTCTTATCGTTAATTAAAAACAAAATTATTCAATTTTTTTGAACAATTAGAAGATATCTAGCGCAATAATTTAGCTGGATGCCTATAATCACTATTTACTTTCTGATAAGTAAGATACTTTGGTAGTAATAATTTGGTAGTAAATATTTTCGATGTCCGCAAATGGTGTATCCTACCTTTAAGTGAATCTCAAGATTTAGGCCATTACAGATCATACACAAAAACTGCATGCCTTGCCCACGAGAGCTTCTTTCGTTTGAGTTTTTTGTTTTCAACATGCTTAAATTTACAATGAAGCTGCAGTTGGCCATAGAGCAAAGCATGGACAAGCCAGTTTGGTACAAGCCATCAGTAATGAGCAATATCTTTTTTTTTCAGGATTAGGATTAATCAATACTTTGATTAACATAAATTTTCTGGAATTGGAGGAGGTGGGTGAACAATCACCTTAAACTTGGGTAATAAGTGGTTTTTTTAAACCACCCTGTAGTGTACTTGTATTATTCAAACAGGGGGACCATTGAAATGCATCCCACGTTATTGTATCAACACAAGTCAGTATTTGTAAGCCGTTGGGGAAGAATGTTACATTTGACTTTTCGGGGGGGGGGGGGGGGGGGGGGAGGATGCTTGTAAAAAAAAGTACAAAATGAAAACAAAACATAAAGAGTAGAGGCAGTAATAGAAATAATGAAAGAAAAACAATCGGAAATAAAAAAACACTGCAACAAAAAAGAAAAGGGCATCTGTGAAATGCTGTCTGTTTTTGCATACATGTATACAAATATGTTTACCCCTCAAAATAGTGTTCGTATAGTGTAAACAAAAACGTAACTTCTACTTAAACAGTTAAACAATATCCTTTAAGAAATGCTATTGTGTGTTCGTCACAAAATAATTCTTTTTAGGGAAAAGCAAGATTATCTTGGGTTAATACCTCAAATCTAACTTACAGGCGCCAATTTCATGGAGTTGCTTAGCACACACAAAGTCTTGCTCAGTAAAAATCAAGATATCTGTCAAAACTCTTTGTGTTTTTCATGCTAAGCAAATACTAGCTGATTAACGGTCACAAACAATTATACAGTGTACATGTACATTATACATCAACTAGAAAATTTGGTTTGCAACTCTGTTTTTGCCAAGGAAGAATTGTAATGCTAAGCAAATTTTGTTTGCTTCTAGCAGCTCAATAAAATTATCCACAAATTTGTGATAAATGATGAGCTAGTACCTGTATTTTGTCTTCATCTGTCAACTCACAGAGTAGAAGCTCAACATGCATACTGCATACAAAATTGATCCCTGATGTACAAACTGTAATTTGTAAACAGAGGGTCAAAAAACTGGAAATTTATTCATTGGATATATGAAATTAAATAAAACATTTAAATTTGAGAATGATTTGATATTTTGCGCTCAATGAGAATATACCAATAGCACCCCTTTCGGAAAAGAAAACAAATTTTTCTGCCAAATTAGCATAAATAATGAAGATGATTTGTAACACAAATTGAATTGCGGGGACATAAAGAAATCATAGACGAATTGAATTAAAGCCGTGGAATTGTCGGTAATTATCCGCGCGGCTTGGCGCACATCGTTTCGTAGCTGCCTGGCCAAGCCGGTAAACTGCCCTGCAGGATATGAAACTGCCCAAGGACTTCATTTGCACTCGCATCAATCCACTAATGAAATATATCGCAGCTTTTATTTGGGGGTATTTTTGCAGGTCGCAGGAAGTTCAAAATAATGATGAAGCATGACAATTTTGTTTTTTTAGTGAGTTCATTTTGTGTCCGACAGTTTTCATTTGATATAGCGCAGTGATTCAGGGTCACCAAGAAGTAGGGCACATAAATATGCATGCAAGACTAAATGCAGAGCTGCGGGTGCAGCTCTACATACATAAATTGACCGTAGTCTTGCATGTATATTTTTATAAATTGCTGCTGATAACCAAATTAGTGTATTTTGTTAGTTAAGTTGGTTTAAAAAAATGATTGCACAATGGTCCATAATCATTTGTATAATTTTGTTTATGTGCATGGGGGTGGGATGGCAGTTTTCACAAAGCTTATACATGTATTTATGTAACTTTTTAATTGTTTAAAGGTAGAATACACCATTTGCAGATATCAAACATTTTTACTACCGAATTATGAAGAAATATCTTACTTATTTGAAAGTAAATAATGATTCTACCCTTGGGCATCCAGCAAAATGATTGCGCTAGATATTCTGTAAAATGAACGTTCTTTTTCTTGCTTTTCTTAGCATCCGTGATTGTAAAACTTCGGACAGGTCAGTTAACGATATTTACTATAAAATATATTTTTTGTACATCCCCCAAATCCACCTATTCATGATAATTCAAGCGATTACCAATGATGTTTCCTACCCTTAAAGGTAGTATACACCATTGGTAATTTTTTGAATTATCAGGAATGAGTTGATTTGGAGGGTTGTATTTCACTGTAAAAATCGTTTAACTGACCTGTCCGAAGTTTTACAATCATGGTTGCTGAGAAACGCAAGAAAAACGACGTTCGTTTTTAACCGGAGTCGGGCAGTTTTTCTTATGTTGTTTTTGTTTTTTCGCGATCGCCGTCCGGCGATAATGAATTTTGGTTTATACAATTCAATTTTTCGGAACAATTACAGGATATCTAGTGCCCTCATTTTGCTGGATGCCTAGAATCATTATTTACTTTCAAATAAGTAAGATATTTCTTAATAATTCGGTAGTAAATTTTTTTGATATCTGCAAATGGTGTATACTACCCTTAACTCGCCAATGGCTTGCTGTAACATAATGCCTTTATGGCCGCCCGTCCTCCGATTGAATGTCCCAAATCAAAACCCCTCAAAGAAAACAAAATCCTTTCCTTTCATAGAAATCCACCCACTTTGCTGCACTTGACACTGTCTGAAGCCCAGAAACCTTTCCTGACTTTAGGGGGGGGGGGGGGGGGGGGGTGCCCAAACTACCTTTATCATTGGTATTCTACTGCGCCGACCATTGACGTCAAATCCTGCGAGTGATGTCAGACTTTCCTTCATCTGACATGTTTTTCATCTCGCACTCTCTTCTCCCTCTGTCTCCAAATCTTTGTTTCCCAGACCGGATATGTGATAGGGCAGGCGTGAGAAACCTGTTTTTGCGCCATCAAGGACAGGCCTTGGCTCGGGCTAACAGTTATCGATCTTATTCTCCAATCATTCTTGAGATGAATGTTATGTCGCCCCGCGGTTGATGGAGGTACACGCAGACTCATGGCTGTGTGATATAGCGAGGCAATCATTGTATTATGTCAGTGCAGTATAATCCATGGATTTTCTGTTTGTAAATTCGCAAAATCTGCCATTTCTCTGGAAAGTAGAAATAACCCCCTACTCCCCCCCAAAAAAAAATTAATAAAAATATAATGATAATGGAGGCTGATCATCCTTACTGGCAGCGGTGAAGCTGAATTGCAAAGGATGTCAGATTATTACCAATCATTGGGCCCACGAAACATTACAAAACTTTTTTTAATGGATAGTTTTATTTATTAAGGTATAGACGATGTGCCCTCTGACGTCACGTGTTTACATCTGTATTCAAATGTGCCTGGCAGTGATGCGCACCCATCGTGTTGTACATAAAATTTGCTTAAGGAGTTACGTCGCAGGTCAGATCGCCTTTGAATTATGTATGTCATCTCTTAACCAAATTTATGTAAAACATGATGCGTGTGCATATTGACGGGCACATTTGAATACAGATGTACATGTACATTGTAAACAGAGGCACATCGTCTATAGGATACACCATTTAAAGATATCTCATTTTTTTACTACAGAATTTTTGAGAATTATCTTACTTATTTGAAACTGAATAATGATTGTACGCATCTAGCAAAATGATTGCGCTAGATATCCTGTCAAAAAGCAATTCATGATCGCCGGTCGGTGATCGCGAAAAAACAAGAACAACAAAAACAACTGCCAGACGCCGGTTAAAAACAAATGCCGGTTTCCCTTGATTGTTTTCTAGGCATCCATGATTCGAGAAAAAAGCAAGAAAAACGATTTCAACCGACGTCGGGCAGTTGTTATTGTTGTATTTGTGTTTTTTGGCGATCGCCGTCCGGCAATCGTGAATTTTTTTACAGGATATCTCTAGCTACCGTAAATCATTTTGCTGGATGCCTAGAATCATTATTTTTTAAATAAGTAAGATATTATATATAACTAATAATTCGGTAGTAAAATTTTTTGATACTGGGTATGCAAATGGTGTATCCTACCTTAAAAACCAGCTGACCACATTTTTATTCCCTTAATAAAAAAGCACTCGGATTGAAATGATAAAAAGCATCATCTGTACAATAGTATACCGACAGTTATAAATAACTATTCAAAAGAAATAATTAAATTTAGTACAAATGTGAGCTTTCCATTTTAATACAAACAACAGTTAATCTGGCTAGCACATCCAGATATAGTAATGAAACAAAGACAAGCAGCTGTGGTGCATTTATGGCACAATGTGTTTGTACTTTTGTACGTACATTAAATATGCTTTTCACTGCATTGCCATTGAATGCTACAGAGACCTGACATAAATGGTTACATCAAGTTTATATTTATCAGATTCTTAGTTGAAAACGTGCTTAACCGGTGACAGTGTTTGCCTCTGGGCATCCGTAATCCTAAACCACGCTCTGGCTTCTTAAAGTGGAAAGTGGTTTATATTAAGAAAGCATGAAAGGTCTGATGTTATTATATTGATGGACTATAACCTTTTTTTCTAAATGAAATCGTTTTGGTCATCATATTTCCATGTTGTGAATGTTCAGGTTTAAACCCTGCCTGGGCCAATATGCGGGGTGGGTTTTCAGTCCCTGTCTGGTTGCTCTGGTTTTTTTTCTCCGAATAATTCTTCTGAGGTTTTTCTCCCACCTTTGAAAAGGTAACTTCTTGTAATTGTCTGCTCTCTGCAGGTTTTTTAGGCTTGGGAGCTACATTGCCTAGGTCGCTATTGAGGAATTCGTGGTTGTAGGGGTGGGAGAAATCAGAGATCTGGTTATCATATTTTACTTTATTTTATTCCTGGGGAAGTTCCCATCCAGCTATAAACAGTCAGCCAAACAAAAAGTGACGAGTGATGAAATGCTGTGTGAAATGTCCTCTCAATAACTAGGCGTACTTGCTTGCAGGATTCCATGATGACTGGGTTTGTACATAAACACTCTAGAACCAAAAAAGTCATTGAGAAATATCTTACTTATTTGAAAGTAAATATTGATTGTAGGCATCCAGCAAAATGATTGTGCTAGATATCCTGTAATTGTCACGAACAATTGACTTTTATAAAAAAAAAAATCATGATCGCTAGACAGCGATGGCGAAACAAACCCCCAAAACATAAGAACAACTGCCCGACGCTGGTTGAAAACTAACAATGTTTTTCTTGCTTTTCTCAGCATCCATGATTGTAAATCGTCATACAGGTCAGTTAAACAATATTATTAAATACAATGACAACCCTCCAAATAATCGTTTACTATCCACGGATGATGCGTTATCCCGTCAGGCATGGCGGTTTGATTCAGCGGAGGACGTGACATACAATTTTTGTGGTTGACATGTTTTTACATTACTGGCACACGCCGTGGTGGACGTGTATACACGCCTGACGTTACTGGCATAGTATTTGTATTTGTAGATTAATTTTAGCACGTACAATTGTCCCCGGCCTGGGTGCGTTTTGGCACTCGTAACCAAAAACTGGTTGTTTATTTTTGGTTAATCGCTTTGGGGATTTGAGTATTACACGATTGTGCGAAATTCACGCCTGTTGATAATTATTGAAGACATTTACCAACAAATACCTCCCGAACAAGTTGTTTATGGACCCCTAAAACGCACTTTTCTGCTGACCTTGTGGCAGCAAAATTACATCACGACTTTCCACTTAATCACAGATACTTAAAGGTAGGATACACTATTGGTAATTGCTTGGATTATCATGAATGGGTGGATTGAGGGGATTGGATTTTATAGTAAATATCGTTTAACTGACCTGTCCGAAGTTTTAGAATCATGAATTCTGAGAAAAGCAAGAAAAAACAGTTGTTTTTATGTTGTTCTTGTTTTTTTCACGATCGCCGTCCGGCAATCAGGATTTTTCTTTATGAAATTTAATTTTTCAAAACAATTACAGGATATCTAGCACAATCATTTTGCTGAATGCCTAAAATAAATATTTACTTTAAAAAAAGTAAGATATTTCTTAACCAGTTCGAGCCGGGATTATTTTTACATGACCGAGCCAAGGCGCGGGATTATTTTTAACGAAACTCGATCCGAGGCGGTTCCGGCCGATGATACCGGGAAGCACACCCACGCATTTCCGGCCTTGCTCGCGACGTTTTTATGAGTCATCTGTTTTGAATCTGAGGAAAACTTTGCGTGTATATACGTCCTCCAGCGCGAACTGGTTAAATAATTTGATAGTATACTTTTTTGATATATGCAAATGGTGTATCCTACCTTTAATTTTACCGCGTACAATTCCCACGGCCCGGGATGTGTTTTGGCATTTAAAACCAAAAACTGATTCTGTTGTTTCTTTTTGGTTAATCGTTTTGGGGGATTTGAGTATTGCACAATAATTGTGCGTAATTCTCGCTAGTTAGAAATTAACAAAGAAATTTACAAACAAATACCAGTACCTCCCGAACCAGTTGTTTATGACCCCCAAGACACACTCCTGGTTAAATATATTTTTGCTGACCTAGTGAGAAGCAAATTTAAGTTGAGACTCTTCACTTAAATAATCACAGATACTTCACTTTAATATCAAGACTTTCCACTTCATCACAGATACACCATTGATAAGTGCTTGAATGATCACAAATAAGTGGATTGAGGGGTGGGGGGGTTGTATTTTATGTAGTAAATATCGTTTAACTGACCTTTCCGAAGTTTTACAATCAAGGATGCTAAGAAAAGCAAGAAAAACGGCGTTCGTTTTCAACGAGCGTCGGGCAGTGGCTCTTATGTTGTTCTTTTTTTTTTTGCGATCTCCATCACGCGATAACAAAAAAGCACACAACAAACACAATTTGAGGGGGGGAACATTACAGGATATCTAGCACAATCATTTTGCTGGATGCCCACAATCGTTATTTACTTTCAAATAAGTAAGATATTTCTAAATAATTCAGTAGTCAATTATTTTCGATATCTGCAAAAGGTGTATTCTACCTTTAACTTTAATGAAGAGCCAGGTCAGCCACTGATTGGATCTGGAGCAAGTTATACTGGAATTAGGCATTCCGACGGACTCGGCAATTAGATTGTGAGCCCTTGAAAACACACTTCGCAGCAAAGGGCAATCAAAGGAGTAAGGGAATTCTTCAAGCTTGCCCCGTGTTACGTGTACATATGTGCGTGTATGTCCTGGGTCTGTTTCCCAACCCTTACTCACTATTGAATGAAGTCCCCCTAAAGGCAAGCCAACTGGCTCCAACCGACGGTCTGATTGGACCAGGTCACTTGTAGAGTAATTGAGCTTGTGAGCACTGTGTACATGTACTTTAGTATCTCTGGTTTGTTTACGAACAACCCAACTGTGATTTCCTAGTATTGGGCTGGCCGGTTCAATTTACTCATCAGAAATTCAATTTAAAAGATGGACTACATCTACATGTACATGTGCGTGTATATTACATGTACATGTTTTAATTTTAATTTTCTTTGTAACATGATAAATCATTAGCTAATTACTCTTTACTTTGCTACACTCTCCAAAACACTTCAATAAAATAAAAATTAGTTTTATATTCAATTTCCTTTTTTAAAGGGCAAGTTCATAATGTGACCCGCTCCATCGAAATCAGGAATAAGTCTCAAAATTCCTTTTTGAGATATATGCACATGGTGAGAAAGGGAATTTCATAAGCTTTCTAATGATACCCATCACAAGTGTGTATCTGTTTAGGTTATGGTCCGATGAAGATGACAGGTGTATATTTATTTGCCGAATCCACATTCCGAGAAAAACAGCTTTGAAATAAACAAAATTGACAAAATCATACGGACAGCGCACACAAATCCTCTTTATTTTCATCTTTATTGATCAATTTTACATACAAGACATTAATAACAATAATCTGTGATAACTGCACTTCCTAAAAATACAATGTTTAGAAAATCGACTTGGTCACGATTTTCACCCATGCATTCACTTCAACGGCCGATTGCGTAAAACGACCTCAGCGACTTATTCCTAATTACGATGGAGCAGGTCACATATATCTAACCAGATACAGTTATCATCATTAAAGTATTTTTCTGGTAAATGTTACTATTATTGCCCCAAATTTTCAACAACAAAACAATTTGAATTGTTTCATGAACTTTCTGGTGAGATTCTGATAGAATCTTACCAAAGGTGAGGCTGAGAATGCCCTAGAAATGTCCATCTTGTAAAATATGTGTCAACTTGAAAAATTGATCCTGTCTATTTTTGCATGCGGTTGGCAATGATGCACAACTTCCCCCTAAATCATTGTTATCGTCGGATGAATAATTCACGGTGGTTGCATCAACTTAATATCAAGCAACCTCCCGAGATAAAACCCAAACTGGCATGTCTATATTTTTATTTTAACTCTTGCCGTCCGAGCTGGTGTGTTTTTATTGCGAAAATTTGATAAAGCATTGGGCTGTGATGGGCTGAGACACGGTATGTTTTCCTGACATTTAGGCCTGCCTTGCTCAGGGCAGTGCAGTCAGAGCGGCTCCATTTACACCCATTAAAAGGGACAATATCCAAATTGAATCTCGAACCCCTGCAATTCCAATTCAGCTTTTGTACCATGTACACTGTACATACATTTACATGGTGTACATAGCCTTTGCTCTTTTTCGTCACGAAGATTTTTATTTTTAATTCGGGTAAGGAATGAGTGAAGTGAAATCCACAATTACTTGCATATTTTTGGCATCCCTAATTGTCATTGTGAGGTGGCCTTTATAATGATAGTGGTTTTTTTTCAGTTCTGTGGAAATTGAGCCAATGGTCAATGCTTCTGGTCAATTATATTAAACACGGTAGTTTAATGTTTAATGGGACAATAGACCATTTGTCAGTTGCGCATTTTTATCAATTGAAGCAGCAAAATATAAAGAAAGGTGGTGCTTGACAAACAACCTGGTGAAGTTTTTAGCTCTGTGAATGCTGCATATTCTGGGAAAACGATATTCTAAGATTTCAATTACAATTCAACAATCTGCATTCAAGGTGCGTTGTCAGCCAGCAGATCGCAGCTACTCGCTTGTCATGCACTGAACAGACAAATAGTAGCACTCGGGTATGCGGCATGCTGTTTGAATGCTTGTGCGCACTACTTGCAGACATTTCCATAAGTGCATCACTGAGAGCATCTTAGAAGAAACAAACTGTTTGGTTATTTTCTTTATAATAACAATATGCCAGAAGGAATAATTTTACAGGAAGTTTAGAGTCGTGAATATATTTTCAACAGTATTTTGGTTGGTTACTTTTTGGATAGTTGCAAAAGGTATATTCCAAAAGGGTTACCAAGGAAACATGCAAAATGCCACCTTCATTTAATTTGTTTTTTTAATATTTCATATCATGATTTAATGGCAATATTTTCCCCTTTCAATTGACAGACCATGGCCATCAAAGTTGTTATTGCTAACTTCTCCAGGGCTGTCGACCTGACTCGAAGGTCGCCCTCGGACATCGACAGGAGCTCGCAGAAAAATGACACGGCCAGTAACACTTCCAACAACAACGTTGTAGCCATTGTGCCTGGATCTACTTGTACTGTGTACAAAGAAACGGTAGGTAGTTAAATTAGGAGCAGGCACTTGAACAGTGCTCCTCGGTTACCAAAGGGAGGCACCAGGGATACCAGACTTCCGGCAATTGCCCGGAATCCCGGCTTTTTCATATTTCTGAATAAAAACAAATCCAGCCTTCGGCGTTTGTAGGTCATAACTGTGCAAAAGCGAAATACAACCGCAAGACTGTTCATACAGCGCGAGCGCTTTTCTATTTTCGTGTCAAGAACACACAAACACACAAACAACGATTTGATTTACATGGCATGGGGCACTGCACAAAAAGTTGAATCTTCAAGAAGCCATAGGAACAAGGAAGATCCTAACCGTTGAATAGTGAATCCCATTTCAGCATGGGCGAATAGGACTTTTTGACCCCCTGATTGAAGGGGAGTAATAATGAATGTCACGTGATGCGAGTTCCACCAAACAAATGACAAGGATCTGTATGCCAGTTTTACATGTATAACTCTCGATGGCCTGTTTCTGATGGTGTGGTATGTTGCTGAGTGCGTATATCTCAAGTGTAAAATAAAAATTTCCTGTCAACAATTGCTTTCTTAAAAAAATGTAAAATGTACGTACATGTACTTAATTTGTTTGGGTTGCAATGTTAAATTGATACAAGTAAACTGTGGTCATACTCATGCAAAGGTCACTGATTTTGCCGATAATGTAAGATCTAAGAATGCTCTCGGCAAACATTCTGGATAATTGTGCAGGTCATAACAATGTTACTTAATAAAATCAAGTTTTGGTTTTGTCTTCTTTTTGGGGCTGGGACTCCAAGCAGATAGCCGCAGCTCAGCCTCAGGTATCAGAAAAAGCTCCTTTCACAGGAGATGTACGTTCCTTTGCGCTGCTTCTGCTGGAGATGATGGCCTGGCTGAAAATGATACGCATACCCGAGGATGGGCCAGCTACCACGACCAAGGCCTGGACGTTGGATCGCCAGCCCAAACGAGGCGTCACCCGCGGCGTCACCCGCGGCTGGACTCTGGCCCCTGCTGACACGAAGGCCTGGACTGACAACATGTGTCATGTCAACTTGACCAGGAATGCCAGCGGCTCCATGGATTCCTGTGGCAGCGACGGCATCACCGATGGTCTGGCAGATGCACCTACGATACACTGCTGGGAGAACACTGTCGCCGACTGTGCCCTAAGGGACGGCTACCGGTGCCCCTCCCCTAAAGAGTTCCGGTTCCCTACACCCGACAATCCCTCCTGGGAGGAGATGGGTACGTATCCCAGGAGAACAAAACAGATCAAGGCCTACCGCATTGGAGAGTTCTCTAGCGACTGCATGTTAGAGAGCCATCCCAATAAGGTTGAGAAGTTCCAAGGCTCGTCTGATTCATCTGGCGGGGGCTCCAAGAAAGAACTGGGCAATGGGCAAACCTCCAAAGAGGAAGCCAAAATAAGCTTGGCTAACACGACTGAGGATGGGAGCTGTTGCATCGTCAATCCTTACTTTGAAATGATGGCATCAGACGATGAGCTGACCTCACAAGAAAAAACACATTCCGCTAAAGAAATCCCTCTTGCACCTCCAGGAAGAACAATGACTGGCTCAGATAATTTGGAAAAGGTAGAAAGCCAAAGCAATCCGAGAGCAAGGGTACAGAATGGCAAATCGGTAAGAAAAACTTCTAGAGAAGTGGTTGACGACTCCGATGGCTCAAAGAGAGACAGCATGTGTAGTCTGGATAGTGGCATATCATCGCATCAGAGTTCCATGCGCAGCAGCAGCAGTGACAGAATAAACAGGAGGGCTGACAGCATGTCCTCGGGGATCAAGACAAAACCCAACAGCCTAATGATGAAACGGCAGAGGATGATGCATCAGTCAGATCTCCACGGTACCTTTGAGACATGCCCCGAGAATGCCAATGACACCTGTTTAACTAGCAAGGGTAAAGCACAACTGCAACCGGGACAGAATGTAGAGAGTTGGGTGGAGAATCTTGCAACCGAGAACGGCCACCATAGATCTGGTGTGGTGCCAGAGAGGACCAGCAGGGCCAATCCAAGAGTCCCAGAGACCCTTCAAGAGATAGAAAGCCCGGAAGTGCCTCCAAGAAAAGACACCGTCATATCCACCACTGCACAGATGCATAACACCAACCCGAAGGAAGCCCATAATCAACTGAGTAGGACAGAGTCCAACGAGAGAGATACAGTACCAAACCCTGATAAAGCCAATGGCGACAAGTGCAATAGTAAATCACAAGTGTCTGTAGCAAGATCAGGTAGTTCCCTCTCACAGTTTTACGTCCGGAAGAGAGCCCCACGGCCTCACAATATCACAATCGTCCCTGGGAGCACCTCCACTCTCCCCATTAACCTCCAGAGGAGAACCGTCCACGCTCCAGACAGTCCGAGACTGATGGACATGTGCCTGGGGCGACCTAGCTCCTGTCACGGCCAGGTGGCCACCAACAAGAGCAACTCCTTAGACTCTGGCTCCTCTCATGGTCAGGATTCGGTGGACAATCCCAGCTGTGCCCAGTGCTCGCCGGGAAACCCACCTTCAAGTGCCACCTTGTCAATGAAGTCAAGGAGCTTTGAGGATTCCTGTCTATCTCAGACGTCCATTTCTTCCCCTAAGACTTTAGCTAATGGGCAGTCGGAGACCTCATCGTCGCAGGCCGTTCCAATGATGCGCAAACTCCACCGTCAGGATGCTATCTTAGAGTCCATCAATGAGTCCTCCCGTGCCATCAATCATCACCTGTCCCGTAGCTTCGAGGAGAAGCTCCAGTCCAATCACAGGAGGTTGTCAGGCAGCCACAAGACGGGTCCCGGCGCCAAGCGAATCCCCGTGACTGGGATCAGCCAGCAGCATGTAAACTTTTGCCAGGAGTTGCAAGCCTTGCTTCCCTGCCTACCCAAAGTGGTGCTGGGTTTCTGGTGGAAGCAGCAAGGATGCGGACAGGCAGTGTTGCAGTGGATTGACTCACTAAAGGACTATGATGGATGCCTTTACACTCAGGTGAGTTTCATTTGAAGAAAACATGTACATGTACGGTAATTGCCAAACAAAACATGTACATATTATCCAATAGTAAGTGTAATCATTGTGCATTTTGACTAATAAAGATTTTCTGTAACCATCATACAAAAGCTGCTAAACTCTAGTGTATACTAGGCACTGAGGGCTTTCACTTGACATCGTTAAAATAATTGTTCATGGAATTAGCGTTTAGCAATTTTTGCACCTGAACTATTCAAATGTAGCTGTGATCCCTGTTGTCAAGTGGCACAAAGGGCTTATTGAGAAAAAAAATTATTGGCCATCTTATTCGAAACACGTTTTAATACAGTAAATTTCTGTCAAGTCAAATTTCAATGGAGTTGAGAAAAATTTGCGGTATCCAAAATTCAAGCTAAGGCAAATAAAAATATATGTTTCTGATTACAAGGCCTTTAAAATTAGGGTACTGGTACAGTGTAGGGCAATTTTTGTTGGGATCCTGGTTACATATGGCCCTCAGGTTGGGGATTTTTAATTTTTGTGTATTGTTTTGCGGGATTCAGGATACATGGTACATGTACACGTACATGTACATACATTGCCCTCCTATAGAGGGGGGGGGGGGGGGGGGGACTAATTTTTATTTTTCTCAGACACATCAGCTAAGTTTGGTTTGTTTGTGTACAACAGTAGACCTAAATACAATGTAGAGCACTTGGGAATCGGCGTTGCATACACCTTTTGTTTAAAATAATGAAAACACTCGTACATCAATAATAATGAAAACACTCGTACATCAATATTTCGCACTTGTGGAACTCTTGTATATGAACTGACCCTGCTAACTTGACAAGCTTGTTATGTGGAGGTCATATACCGGTACAGCATCCTATCCTGAGCATGCTTAATCTACATGTAGACATACTGGACAAATATGTATTTGTCTGATTTTGTGTATTAAATCGAATTATTTTGTGTGTGTTAACTCCCAAGCAGCTGATTGGCATTCTGGAGCATTGTTGGGGGAAGGAGCCAGCACTTGCGTCATCCCAGGTCCATCTCATGCTGGATAATTGCCTCACAGAAGTAGCCCTCTAGTCTGCACAGCAGCATTCCATTTCCACAATGCGCACGTACATGTATGTACATGTACATAACTGAGGAGGCTGTTTCATATCCAGCTGATCCGGGCTTTATAATGAAGCTTTTTTATCGTGCTCCGTGAATTTTATTAACACGTATGCAATTTTGTCAAACAATAATGTCGCGCGATTTATATGCACACACTGGTCAATGCGGCCGTCTCAAGGCAAAACAATGTAAGTTGTGTGCAAATCACATTAGAGTTGAATTTTTTTGCCATGAGACGGCCGAATGAGCCCGTTTGCATTTACGCGACAAAGTCGTGCGACTTATTGCGCTAATAATTTTGAAAAATGTGCAACAAGTCGTGTATTCCCTTGTTTGTACTTGTTCCGAGGGCTCTCTATTGGTTTTGTACACAAAGCTCAATCAAAGACGTCCTCGGTTACACACCTAACCCCACACTCGTAATGACACATACATGTAACGACGTGAACCACATAACAACCTTACTGTCCTTCAATGATTCTTTGTTCTCTTTTGTGTTTCGATTCTTGAGCACATTGTTGTGCAACAGTATTTGCCTTTTAAATAATTGAATTGGATGATGCCAGACTATTTATGCATTCCATGCTTCCCTTTCAATTTTAAATGTGGCTTAAAACATTAGCGTATCATTAATCACAAATTTGAAATTATTCATCAGAGCAGACAGGTATTAATTTGTAATTAACTTTATTTCCTTACTTTCATTCCAAAAATGAAGATTTTACCTCGCTTTTAATTTAAGATGGCCGACTCGTGAACAAGGCCTTTTCAGGGGCACTGGTGATTTCTAATTTGTTTGAACTCTTATTGGACAGATTTACTTATGTCTGAGTTCCAACATTTCTAAAACTGGATATGATTTATTCATTGTGTACATACTTGTATATCACCCTCTACTGGCAGGGAATGACAGGCTGCGTTATAATTAACCATTTTGCGTCAGATGCCGTGTATACACCAAACAAACAATTTCGGAATTCAAAACGTCTGACTGATAAACACGCCACGACCAAGGCCAGAAATATCTGTCAGCGGCCCGCTTGCAGCGAGCGATGCTGGAAATATTGGGGTGTCCTACCAATGATGTCAGCCTGAACCCGTCTCGGATCGAGGTTTGTTAAAAACAATCTCGCGAAATTTGCAAACAAATAACTTGAAATATTTTTTTTAATGGATTTCAATTTCAGATTAGCAGCCTCAATTTTTTGATGCTAAGATCTGCTGTATAAAAATGATGACCGTGAAATTAGAAATAATAATCATAATTTAATATAGAAACAATAACCATGTTATATTATCTCTCAACAATATTTGTAAACCTGAAACTAAACAATTACAATATATATGATGTATATGGAACTTAAACATGTGCATTTTAATAGAAAGTCACTGTATGCATAGAGTTTGTACAGTATACTGACCCTCTGAATGGTATTTTCACAATTTAACTACATTTGTTAAATATTCAGAAGATTATTCCTCAATGAAGTTTGAACATCACACCCACTTAAATGGGAATAATATCCCCAGTGCTGATTTACACGAGAGCTGGGCGCAATTTTAGACGATAAAACTGCAAGTTTTGAATCGGAAGCAGTTGGCAACATACCGTAATCCACAGAAACCCCCAAATGTGCATGGGTTTTTGTTATTTGTGATGCGTTCTGGCAAAATTAGACAGAAGTGGGCACAGGCCAAAGTAAAAAATAAAAAAATGGGAAAACAAAATATAATGGGGAATTTGTTGTTGTCAATGTTCAGATTTTTGTTGTTGTAATCTTTAATTTGTCTGCTACACATGTTTTAAAGTATCAAATAGGTGGAATAAAAGTGGGTTTTTTTTAAAGAAAAAAACATTTGGCATCTTTCATTTTCACGAATACAAAACTTTAACTTCCATTCGTGGGCCTTTTTCTTAGAATTATACTATTTGACATGACCATAAATGTAAACTTTAAACAGGCATAATACTCGTCCACGGAATGCCGCTTGAAGTGCAACAAACAATATACTGTAAGGAGAATTGTATTCTCTTTCCTGAACACCCGCAAACCTTCTGCCCAGTTCTGTCTTATTATTTTAAGAATGCCTCACAAGTTAACATGTAGAGTAGCAACAGTAGCGACTATACATGTAGCTAAAACTGGTTTAGGTAGCCAGGATTTAGTCTAGATTTTAAACAATTTTGTGTTTCAATTTTTTATTTTTTTTAAGCAAATGATCCTATAATATATTAAATGATTTATACATGTACCGATACTCATTCTTTATTTTTAATGGTAAAGGTCATTTCTCTCCTTTGTGTACAATGCTGTTTTAGGTTTGAGGACAAATAACACAAATGTGTCACTTCAAAGAACTCATTGACAACAAATTCTTATAATATACATGTATATATATGTAACCATATTTTGTAGATTATATCTTTAAATAAGGTATTTTGTCACAATAGAAGGGGAAAAAACGTAATGATTTTCCCTATCTACACTGGCTGTTGAGATGGGAAAAAATGTGATTGTGTAGACGTTTTGGATGTATACGTATGTCACAGTATGCAGTACTGATATCAGCTCTTTGTAAAATATCTTCTATCATTTATAATAAATGAAATATATATATATATTTATGTATTGGAGATTGGGCTATGACAGTAGACTGTTTTAACTCTGAAATATATTGCCATTTATTCGTTCAACATGAACAAACTTCTTCAGTGTTTTATTTTAATTACTTTATGTATGTTTAATAATTGTATTTATTTTATATTTATTATGAGGTTTTCCAACCAAAAACAAATAATAAAATACAAATTACTGAAACAAAAATAGATTTTGTATCATTGAAATTAGCATAATTACATGGTTATTGATTGACTAGTTTATGTTTTCTGATTTAATTAACAAAACAAAAAAATTGAGTTGATCGTGTAACAAATTGCGAATAAGTAAAATATCCATTCCCAACCAATTTTACGGGACTTTATAAGGAAAGAATGTAGTATCCTGACGCCACTTCTACGTTTGTGTACAAAGTTTATGGAAAGTCCAAGGCATTTTTTGTAAAGGATTTCCTAACAAAATAGGAAATGTTTCTCGGTCTTAGATTAATGTCTTTTCAACATTTTTGCAATGACTGACCTTTATTGAGATGATGTTTGACGAAAGAAGTGGCATAAGGTTGTAACATTCTGTTCTTTATAATATCAATAGCCAGTATCGTATTCAATGTAAATGCATTACACATAATGTATATCATAGTTTATATTATTGTCATTGCAGAATTGACAAAACAGTGTGGGGAAAAATGTACATGTATATCATTTTTTTTTTTTTTTTTAAATGCTACTTTTCATTGTTAATATGAGCCTTGGTGGCAATCAAATCAAGATATCTGGTCATTGTTAATAATTTGTCAATCTATACAACTGTAATTTTGTCTTTGAAAGAAATTTAAGATTTAAACTAACTTTTTTTAGTGTATGTGGCTATGCGAGGCTATTATAATATATGACATACTATACGATAAAATTGGCATCAATCTAAGCATCTTGCAGTCGCATACAGTCACAAATTTGTCTTGTGGATCACTGAGGATATACATGTAATATATCTGGTGCCCTGACTTCACTGTTCTTACGGATGTATAATAAAAAGTAATCCGAAAGTTGCGAGTTATGATGTGGTGAGGTATACTTATAGTTCCTAACAGCTTTCTGTATATGCCATCAGCATCGGTTTTTAACAATCGGACCACCAGTATCAAATCATCGAGTATAATCCCATAGCGATTTATTTTCAAAATGGCCGCCAATATGCTTGGTACCGGATTATTTATGTGTGGTAGACAAACAAGCATTTTGGCAGCGATTTTTGTTAAGGGTGATAACACCCAAAAAACTGCCACCGCTACAATGCTATCACAAACTACATGGGTGCATACATGTACCTTGTAGGCCTGATACCTTGCCAAAAATCACCATGAGCATTATTGCACTCATTTGATACCGAACCACCCCCCCCCCCCCTCCCTAGGCTGATGGCCCAGTAGTGAGATAGACGTATTGAAGGCGTTTTGATGCATAAACTGGCACATAATTATTACTGTTTAATTTAATAACAAAAATCATAACCCCCCCCCCCCCCTGATAATTTAAGCATTTACCTATGGTGTATACTACCTTTAAGTAAGGATGAGCTAGTAAAATCACCCAATTAAACTTAAACAAATTATATTGGAATAAATATATGGGAATAAATCAAAAATTGCAAAAGTGTTGTATGGGCAGCATAATGGCCAAATTTGGTATTTTGGGAAAAATCTGAACCAAACGGCCCTTATAAAGCCCTGACTATTGACAAAAATGTAATTTTTGTTGACATTATAAAACTATTGGTACTTGGCCTTCTGTGAATACAGGAAAGTAAAGGGAATAAAAAAGAACTAAAACACTCTTTATGATGCAACTATACCAACCGTATTTAATGTTTTTATTATCAGTTTCTGTTACCATTGTTTACATCCTGCTCGATATTAATAGGCTACACCTTCCATTCCAGTAAAGTGTAGAAAATATACTATGATATTAAGAAATATGTACAACTAAAATACCTTGCAAAGAATGGTATTAAATAAAATCAATCACTTATCAATTTTTGTGTCAGATATTCGTTGTTTGTTTGTTTTAGTTGTTCTCTCCAGTGGTTTGTAAGCAGATGTTTTAATATCAAAATAAATACAATTTATAATTAAATAAAATGTTAGGGGTTAGCTTTGCAATTTTCATTAAATTGGCCCAACATTTTGCAACAGGTAAGCCTTGCATTTTCTTCAAAGTGATTCTCCAAATTTGACTCGAAAAATTAAAAGCTATTATCAGGTAAGCCTTGCATTTTTATGGGGTGGGGGGAGGGGGGGGGGGGGGGCTCTTCTTCTTCATCTTTACAAGTTATGCATGCACAAACTTTATATAATTGAAGAATGAGGCACATTATTGGGTGTGTTGCTTATGGATCGAGTGGATAGTCTACTGATTTGACATTGGAGACTCATTAACTAATAATTGCTTGAAATTTGGAGGGTTGCAAGCCTTGACCGTAGACTCGGGGAGCTTGTTCAATTGAGTTGTCGTGCGAGGAAAAAAATACATCTGATAATATTCTCTGGAGCAAGATGGGATTTTGTAGGCTTGTGTATTTTCTGTTCGGGTAAGGAGCATCTAGATTCTTGGACTCGGTTGACATGTTGACAGCAGCCAAACCACGGTGAAATTTGTAGAACATCGGGAGTCTTGCAATTCGACGCCTATCTTCAGGGGTTTGCCACTGAAGAGATTTTAGCATTGCTCCAACACTGACAGTGTGATGAAACTAAGTTTTTGTTGTATGGATCCCAGACTACTTACTCGTTCATTTGTGTCTCCTCCATAAATCATAATAATGTCCCTCCATCTCTGGATGCTTGTGATGGCCGTCTCAGTAACAAGGGTCAGGTCTTCGTCCGTGCAGTTTATTCCGCCGCACTCCAGAACATGGTCCATCGTTTGGATCTGTCCGCAGTCACAGATCAGAGGGTATCTTCTTTATCGGTATACCCCCATCTTGCCATGTTGACCCTGCACCGCCCCATTCTGGTCCGCAGCCGGTTCAGACATTGCCACTCTGGCCACTTCAAGTTGAGTCCTCTGATAGGTAGAGGCTTGACTGGTGGTGGGGGATTCTGCTCAGGTGGTGGGACTAAATCCAGAAAACTGTCCCTGTATACAAGGCGCTTGTGAGGCGGTTGGTGTCCGTACAGCATGTGCCTGCCATCTGTGCACTGTTTCAGTGGTTCCTTTAGGCAGATGTTAGTGCGCCTTTGGTCTGGGGATCCGACCCCAGAGAGTTCCTGACCACCTTGTCATCAACTGTATCCTCGATCTCAATGAACCCTGTGGCTTGCAAACAACTTACTCATCACGGAACTTCAGATCCATTGACTCTGATGCCTTTCATCATGATCTTAAAGGCAAAATGGAGAGTATTCGCTTGAGTGGCTGTGATGACATCGATGACCTTGTCAAATGCTAAAACTGCGCCTGCCGGGAAGTGCTTGATGATCACGCTGCTGCTACCATCCGTTCCCATGTCGTCCGTCGGAAGCCCAGATGGTTTAACAAATCTGTGTAAGCCGCTCGTCGTGCACGGCGCCGTTCTGAACGGAAATGGAGGACGACCCATGCAGAGATGGATCATCGAGCCTACGTCCAGTCGCAACGTCATGTGTCTGATGCCATCACCCAAGCCAAGACAATACTTCAATGGAAGGTTTTCTAATTGTAACTCGAAAGATATGTATAAAACCATACATGAATTACTTAATATTAATCATTGTCATTTACCCGATTCTACCTCCTCAGATAGACGGGCTAATAAGTTTGGTGATTTCTTTGTATTGTAACGCCCGTGCCGGTTGGGCGGTAGAGGGCGCTGGAGCGATTCCACGGTGGTGGGATCGCCCCGGAAACCCGCCTTGGATTGCGCAAGCGCCGAACTAGTTCAGGCCAGTTCTAGGGGCCGCGTGATTGTGTGAGCCTGAAGTCCATGTTTGGTAGGCGAGAGTCCACAATAAACGGCAGAGAACCACAGGAAATAGAGGAACACTTGTGTCAGGAGTCCTTCTTGTGTGTGTAGACGACCCCAGAGAAATCTTCGTTACATTGGTGGCAGCGGTCGGCATACAGAAGGACGGGAAAAGACCAGGTGAAGTGTTCAGGTTTTCAGGAAACCACGATAACACGGCAGCCAACTCGCCCCACGGCGAGAGGGCAGGCCGGGGCGTGGGCCCGGGGAGCGGGGACCAGTCCGGGAGGCTTTCAGGCACTCCGTGCATGACGCCAGGGGAACTCTAGGGAGGTTATGGGGACTTGGGAGTCTGGGGTTTCCTGGGGGAGGAGTTGGAGAAGGATAGCGGGGAATTTCGGGACATGCGCCAATGGCTGGGGGCTTCAGTGCGTCCACTCCGATTTGGAGAGAGGGCGCCCTTCTCCATATTTGTCCGGGTCCGCTACCAGGTCTGTCGGGGGGCCGCCCCATGCTGTAGACGGCGGCGCAGCAGACGGATGGTTCCTCGCGGAACAATCCAAAGCTGTGCCCGTGGATGCAGTGGGGGGCGGGGCCTCGTCGAGACATTCTCTAGATCTTCTGCAGGAATGAAACCGAGTCGGGGGGGGCCCGGCCCATGCTGTAGACGGCGGCGCGGCAGACGGCTCGCAACACTCGGAGCGAGCCCGAGCCGTGCCCGTCGGCGCAGCGGGGGCGGGGCCTCGCCGGGACGCCCACGCTCTCTAAGCCAGTCGCAAGAATCAGTCGCAGTCGCAAGAATCAGTCGCAGTCGCAAGAATCAGTCGCAGTCGCAAGAGGCAGTCACAGTCGCGGCCACAGGAGCCAGTCGCAGTCGGAGGAGCCAGTCGCAGTTGCAGGAGCCAAGCGCAGTCGCAGTCGCAGTCGCAAGAGCCAGTCGCAGTCGCAGGCACCAGATACAGGAGCCAGTCGCAGTCGCAGGAGCCAGTCGCTGTCGCGGGAGCCAGCCGCAGATGCAGTCGCAGGAACCACAGTCGCAGTCGCAAGAGCCAGCCGCAGTCGAAGGCACCAGTCGCAGTCAGAGCAGCCAGTCGCAGTCACAGTCGCAGTCAAGTTTAACATTTAGAGGGGTGTGCCGGGGCCAGGGGTGTGCCGGGGCCAGGGGTGTGTCCTGGGGCCAGGGGCTTACCCCAAATTGTTGTAATGAAAATTGTTGTAATGAAAATTGTTGTAATGTAAATTGTTGTAATGTAAATTGTTGGAATGTAAATTGTTGTGTAATGTTGGCGTTATGCGTTTTCCAGGGCGGTTGGCCGGGGTGCGGCAGCAGCGCCCATGGTCTTGTTTGGGGGCAAACAAGGTCTTCGTGGGGGGCTGTGTAACGCCCGTGCCGGTTGGGCGGTAGAGGGCGCTGGAGCGATTCCACGGTGGTGGGATCGCCCCGGAAACCCGCCTTGGATTGCGCAAGCGCCGAACTAGTTCAGGCCAGTTCTAGGGGCCGCGTGATTGTGTGAGCCTGAAGTCCATGTTTGGTAGGCGAGAGTCCACAATAAACGGCAGAGAACCACAGGAAATAGAGGAACACTTGTGTCAGGAGTCCTTCTTGTGTGTGTAGACGACCCCAGAGAAATCTTCGTTACAGTATGTAAGGTTGACAAGATATGTTCCGAAGTAGAGAACGTTACTAGTGGTGGTACACCCATTGATCATGTGGATAGTAACCGATTGTGTTGCACTATGTCTTGCTTTGAACCTGTTACTGTAGATGATCTCACTAGCCTTGTCATGAAATGTCCATCTAAATCCTGTAATCTTGACCCCATGCGCACATGGTTAGTTAAAAACCACTTACCGGCTCTTATCCAGATTCTATGTCGCATTGTGAACGGCTCTTTGTCTGCAGGTGTGTTTCTTGCAGAACTCCGTAGAGCTTTGATAACCCCTGTCCTGAAAAGACCTTCGCTTGACACTCGGCAACTGCAAAGTTACCGACCCGTGTCAAACTTACCCTTTTTAGGTAAACTTATTGAAAAGGTCGTTTCCTCATAGGTTTCATCTTTCGTCCATTCCAATAACTTGTCCGAACCTTTGAAGTCTGCTTATTACCGGCCCACACACAGCACTGAAACTGCTCTCCTCACAGTTCAAGATGTTGTCCTTCGAGCTATTGACTCAAAGCGGGGCGTCTTCCTCATCATGATTGACTTGTCGTCTGTATTTGATACAGTTGATCACCGTGACAGTATCCTCTTACAACGTCTCCGTCACGACTTTGGTCTGGAGGGTACTGTATTGAGCTGGTTTCGTTCGTACTTGAGGGGTAGAACGAGCCAAGTCCGTGTGAGGGAGGCGCTCTCTGTTGAAGCCAATCTAAAATATGGTGTTCCTCAAGGATCTGTCATTGGTCCACAGCTCTTCACTTACCACACCCACTCTATTGGTCAAATAGCCCGGCAACATTCCATACAATACCACATTTATGCAGATGATGTCCAGCTGTTCTTGACATTTGACCCCATCCAGCCAGGAGATGCTGTCTGTGCTCTGTTTCGACTGTCCCAGTGTGTCCAAGAGCTTCAATCTTGGTTGATCTCTAATAAACTCCGGATGAATCCAGACGAGACAGAGTTCTTCATTGCGTCTTCTCCTGCTCACTTCAAACATCTCCAACATCTTACTTTCAACCTCAATGGCATTGAAATTCACCCTTCTCTCTCGGTCAGAAATTTGGGTGTTGTGTTTGACCACGACACGAAAATGTCTGACCACATAACACAAGTCTGTCGCTCTCTCAACTGGCACATACGTAACCTTAGCCGGATCAGGAAATTTCTTGACTTTAATGCCTGTCACAATGCCGGCCGTGCCCTGATTATATCAAAACTGGATTATTGCAGCTGCCTTCTTAATGGAGTTTCCAAGAAAGAAATATCTCGTCTTCTCATCTTTCAGACCCCCAAACACACCCATACCTCTCCTCTGCTCAAACAACTACACTGGCTCCCAGTTCCCGAACGCATTCAGTTTCGCACACTGGTTCACACTTACAAGTCACTTAATCACTCTGCACCAGATTATCTCTTCTCTCTTCTCAAAATCCATAAGAGTCCTTACTCCCTTCGTTCTTCTGCTTGTGAGTCTCTTGTTATCCCTAAGTCACATAAATTGGCTGGTGACAGGGCCTTCTCTGTTGTCGCTCCCCGGCTATGGAACAACCTGCCCATCTCCATCAGAAACTCAGGCAGTGTCTTTTCCTTCAAAAAGGCTCCCAAGACCTACCTTTCCCCCCAAACGTAGCTGCATGTCCTTTTTTCTTTGTTGTTTTTTGTCTTCTATTCCTTTTTCTTCTTTTCTAGCGCCTTGTATCCTTTGGTAATTTCGCGCTATACAAATCCAGTTATTATTATTTATTATTATAATCTTCTCAACTTTTGTTGGTCTCAGGCAGCCTGTTATCTTTCGGCATGTGTTGTTGAGTGTGGTATCAAGCTGATCTGCTCCATACGGGACAAGCGTATTCTGCGGATTACATGCAGAGGGCAACAGCTGCTGTTTGTACGGTTTTGGGGTCAGCACCATAGTGTGATGTTGCGAGCTTCCCGATGATGGCATTTCGAGATCCCACTTTACCTATTGTCTTCTGGATGTGCTGCTTATAGGATAAGGTGCGATCGAGTTGCACGCCTAGGTACACTGGATGTTCGCAGTGTTTTAGCTGCATATTGTTCCACTCTATCTGCAGTTCCCTCTTGGCCTCCACCCTGTGTCTTCCACCCTGTTCTTGAGGTGGAAGACACACACCTGGGTCTTGGACGGGTTCGCTCGCAGGTAGTTTGCTCGGTAGTATTCTGACAGGTTTGCGCGCGGTTTGTTGAGGTGGTGTTCAACATCTTCAAAGGTGTTATGATGGGATGTGCTGCAGATGCATCTGCATAGATGAAGTTTCGAATGTTCTCAGTTGATGGAATGTCGGCAGTGTGGATGTTGTAGAGTGTAGTCGCCAGGACGCAACCCTGGGGAAGACCGCGTTCTTCTGTTTCCGCCATCTGCTCTTCTATCCATCGAGTTCGACAAAGAAGCGTCTGTTCTGCATTATCTTCTGGATGAATCTGGCGAGTTTAAGGTCATTTGTAATGTCATGAAGTTTTGCCAGTAGCCTTTGGTGGTTGACAGTATCGTATGCAGCAGAAAAGTCTACAAATACTGCGCCGGTGATGAGGTTGTTCTGAAAGCCGTCTTCGATGTGTTGGGTCAGGTTAAGAAGTTGTCCTGTGGTGGATTTTCCTGGTCGGAAGCCTGCCTGCTCACAGTTCGGTTGGCTATCAACATGGGGTACAATTCTGTTGAGAATAAGGCGTTCGAGAAGCTTGTAAGTTTGGCACATGAGTGATAAAGCTCTTTGCACCGTTTGGATCTTTCCCTGGCTTGAGGATAGCAACGACTTTGGTTCGGAGCCACTGTTTTGGGACACACTGGGTTTTCTCGATGCAGTTGTTGAACATGTCTAGTAGTTATTGTTGGGCTGCAGGGCTCATGTGTTTGATCTGCTCTGTTCTTAGGTCGTCGATGCCTGCTGCCTTGTTGACCTGTAGGGTGGAGATACCTTCTGTAGTTCTTCAGCAGAGAGAGGTCTGGTGAAAATAACAGGTTATGGTCAGCTCCGGGTAGCTTGTGCCTGTTTGTATTTGTTATTTTGGGGGCCTTTCCGTTCAGCAACAGTTGGTTTGCTAATTGGTCAGCTGTAACATTGTAATGCTGTTCAGCTCGGGTGTTGTCAATGCCAAGCTTGCGTGTAGTCCATGCTTTTCTGCTGCTGTGTCTGAGGTCTGTCTCAATCATGTGCTGCCACATCTGCCTATGTCGTTCAGATATCCTGGAGATGAGCTCTTCTCCTTAGGTGATGGTGTCTTCTGAAAAGGGATCTGTGTCATAGGCTGAGGTGTACTGTGCCAGGAGCTGGCTGGATTCCTCGTCAATGCCTGGGATGTATGACGTGACGTGCGACATCCTCTTGGTATGTGTTTACGAACTACCTGTTTGACGATTTCTAAGAAGGATTCATAGTTCTTTGGTTCTAGGAGGTTTCAGTTGTCAGGGCACAACCAAGGCTTTCTGTGCAGTCTGGTCTTGTTTAGAGTGATGACTGCAGTGAGTTGGATACCAATAGGTCGATGTTGGGATCTTGGGATTTGCTCGGCTACAAGCATGCGGCTGGTGGGGGCAAGCAGTCGGCTGCAGAAGACTAGATCTGGGTTGTATCGTCTCTTCCAGCGAGCGCTTGCAAAAGACTTTGAGAGCTTTGGGTCGTGGATTAGCTTTAGTTCGTTGTCCTGGGCCCATGTTTCAACTACTACTCCATCATCTCCAGTAGTGTCATAGCCCCATTGTGTGCTGTGGCTGTTGTAATCACCAATGATGATATGCCTGTTGGTGGTGGCAGTGAGTATGAAAAGCCGATGTTTGGTGGCTTGTAGATGGATGAGAGAGATGGTGGTCACATTCAGCACTTCGATGTCATCATTATGAGTACACGATGTGGAGTCCGGTCTGACCTTCTCCTTGGTGAAGATAGCACTTCCATATTGGCGGTGCGGTCGTTCGATGGCAAGCTTCATACCCTTGGCCGTGTGTCGCACTGCCACGGTGTGTCTCTTGGAGACATAACACTTACTGAACTATATTGGTTACGTCTCAGAAAGTTTAAAGAGGTTGTGGATTTAGATGGAATATTATTGATGTGCTTGTTCCATTTCAAATCGTGTGTAATGGTGACACCAAGATATTTACAAAATTGCACGCGTTTGATTTCGTGACCGTGAAGAGTGTACTTGTAGGTGATGGGGTTTTTCTTGCGCGTGATACTGATACACTTTTCTGGATTAAATTCCATTTGCCAAGATTTCTCCCAGGTAGTTAACAAATTGAGATCAGACTGAAGAAGATTTGCATCACTTTCCTTCTTTATACTGCAAGTAACAGCATCGTGTCGTCAGCATACAGCCATGTTGTTGAAGTGAGACAACTAGCAATATCAATAATGTAAAAAAAGGAAGAGGCACGGACCAACAACTGACTCTTGTGGTACCCCAGAGATGATAGGTACAGTTCCAGAGGTGAAACCATCTACAAGCACTGCCTGTGATCTGTTATTCAGGAAGCTTGCTATCCAGTTATGTGTTGAACCAGTGATGCCATACCACTTGAGTTTTTCCATAAGTCTGCGATGCCCGACCTTATCGAACGCCTTTGCGAAGTCAAGAACACACACACAGAATCACGGCCACTCTGCATATTACCAGCGACGTCATCAACAAACTGAATGAGTTGGGTTTCACATGATCTTTTTGAACGAAATCCATGCTGGAGATGAGTACTGGCGTGTTGCATAATGTTACTGAACAGAATATGTTCCATGAGTTTTGATGCTACACACATGAGGCTGATGGGACGGCAGTTAGATGGGAGATACTTCTGACCTTTCTTAAAAGATGGGAGTAATGTTGGCATGTTTCCAGTCGGCCGGTACTTAATTCCCCCTCTTGAAGTGAGCTACGAAAAGTTCTGGTAAGTTGGTCTGACAATTCCTCAACAGCTCCTTGAGAACCCGCGGGCTAATGTTGTCTGGGCCTGCAGCTTTACCTGGTTTTAGATTTTTCAACAGCTTCAGAACTCCTGGGACCTTATTCACGAAGCATCCGCTATTACCGGGTCCGTAACAGCCTTTGCGGATGGCCTAACGGATACGTTAGAATTGCGCTACGCCGTATTCACGAAAGGTTCCGTTAGTTTAACGAGCTATACGGGTGAATGAAGCGCCTGCGTGATTATGTAACAATTCATAAGAGCGTAAAATAGAAATGTAGTCGAATTGTTATGAATCCAAAATACATGGTAGCTGATTGCGGCCTATCTTTCAAATTCTTGGCAAAAAACAAATGAATTTTCACAGTGCACTGGTTATTTTCTCAAACTAAGGAACGATTTCTTGAACTTCTTCTGTGAAAGGCATCATACCAATCTATTCCTTTTTTGGTTAAAAAACATGTGAAATTAAGAAGTTGACTTAAATCACCGAAAACATACTCTGATGATAAACAGCATTTTACGGGAAGGGCGGTACCGGTATAATGAACAACAAATTATTAGCAAAACCACATGAATTTGTTTCTTGCCAACGCGGAGCAATTCATATTTTACCTAGACTATGACCATGGCCTATTGTCAAACAGATTTCAAAGGCAGTTTTTTTTCGAGGGTGGTGTACATCTTACACTATCGGAAACAGTCTTCGATTAACACAATCCGGCATCCAAACGAATTTACCGTCATCACAAACACATTTTCGTGCAATAGTTAATAACCATGAACTTTATTTGTTACAATGCTTTCACTGACGTCGACCACATTATTTTGTAATGTGCATTACAAAAGGTGGTTGTCAGTGAATTCTCAAGTACTTGAAAATCTGTAAAGAGACAATGCTACTTTCTGGATGACAGCACCATTTCACAAGTTTAGAGTTGCATCCAGAAAAATGCGATGGCTCCTGGAAGGCAGAGTTCACATATACATACACTTGTAGGCCTTCTACATAGTTATGTCTGCATAGGCTACGTATAGACACCTTCGTCACGTGCAGGACATTTAATCTGGACAAGTGATCCATCAAGTCATCCCAAAACGTTTGGAATCCGGCGAAACCTTCTTTGATCAGATTCTGACTGGCTATATGTTCTTCGGAAATCGAATTATTTGTGGCGAAATTCTTTGAAGGACAGTTGCGACCCGGGTAACAATTCAAGAAGTTAGACGGCTGACTAAATCGGAGAGCTGTTATGATCTACGTGGCGGGTATTGCATGCGACCACTGTGTCGGATGTTCAACTTGATCACGGATTAAATCTTTCACCTCCAACAGTACATGCCTTGGCATTCGATACCTATTTATCAGTTCCACATCGTTGTAAATGCCCAGTGGCTGTAACCTATCCCAAATACTCGCTGGCGGCGAAGAGTACGCCTGTTCTCCTCCTCCAGCAGAACCACAAACACTGCAGCCATTTCATGTTAGCGCTATGCGGAGATCCGTAAGCTTTTACGGGAACGCTGGAGTTCCCGCAAAACAATTGCCCTTTTTACGGACGTGTTCTGCGGATTCGCTATTATGCGGATACTTCGTGAATATGGCGCAAACCATAACGGAGGCTTAACGGATCCGTTAAAGCGTGCGGATGCTTTGTGAATAAGGTCCCTGGTTTGTATATATTGACAGCTGGCATGGGGGTCTGACTGTGTCAGGTGCAGGGAAGTAGAAATCTGTTTCTGACTGAAACTGTTTATTTAACACTTCCGCTTTGAGCTGAGCATCCATGATTAACTTGCATGATGATGATCCACCTCTAAAGGAGAGACTCCAACGAAATCAGATATCTGGTGTTTGATATATATCCCAAACCTCTTTATACTAGGCCTACAGAAATTGCTGGTGTCTGTTGGTTTTTTGTGTGGGATAATAAGATTCTCTAAGTAACTCCAGTATGTCTGTCGTAGCTCACGCTGAACGTCTGCCTTGAGTTTTTTTAATTTAGTTTCTTGATGAGGTCGACCAATTTTTTTTGCTTAATCTGTAAGCTTAGTCCCTACGGCGAATTTTCCTTTGAAGTTGGGCTGAGATCCAAGGATGAGAATCTTTGGTTTTGGTAGATCTATGAGGAATGAATAATTAAATTCCTCTATGAACGCCTTGCTTGAAGATGTCCCACAACTGATCAACTGTTGAGGTCTGTTCAGCCATGGCAATTTTATCAGCTATTTGGGAGGCATGATGATGACAATTTTCCAGTTGGCCTTGCTGTACAGGGGCACTTTTCGAGGAAGTTGTTTTTCTGTGTGCTGGTTTTATGTCTTATTCTGTGTATAGGCTATATCGCTAATACCAGGAATGACTTGTGTCCTGTTGATTTGGTTAGGACGATTTGATGAGGTCGAGAATATTTCCAAGACTAATCGGTTCTACAACCATCTGGGCCAATCCGTTGCCATCTAGTATTTCTCCGAACTATGTGAACTGATGGATGATGAACGTTGGTTTTGAGAGATTTAGTTGACCAATCCCAGCCAGGGAGATAAAAGTCCCACCGAGAACAATTGTTTTGTTACCATAACCAGATAATTTTGGAAGAGATGAATCTAAGGCGTCCAGTGTACCGTGACATACAGTATCATCAATTTTTGCACGGTAGCAAGCTCCAATAAAGCCCTTTTTATGTTGATTTTCACCCAAACTGTTTCAGAAGATTTACTCTCGAGATCTTCTACTTGAATACTGATGAAATCACTATTGACAGCGATGACAACTTCTTCACCAACTCCATTGAGCCTGTGACGTCTAAACACATGTATACTACTGGTGAACCATGTATCGGTGGCTATTATAATATCTGGTTGTCTGCTGTCGATGACATTAAAAAGAGCAGATTTCTTATTCACTAGCGACTGACACATTGATGATGCGTATGGGTCTAGGACTAATACAAGACCTCGGTTTTGGCTTGATAGGTGATGACATAAATCTAGGCTCCAAAAGGGAGCGAGGATTGTTATCTTCCTAGCTAGCCACATCGAATTTACTGCCGTTAAGATCAAACAGAACCGAGCTGTAGTTTGGGGAATCACAACAGAGGCAGACCCATGAACTGAGCTTCTTCCAGGGTTTTCATATGAGGAGTCATGGATGTTTTGACAGCTGATATGGAACCATCTTTCACAGTTTTCGCACATAACTCCTTTGTCGTAACAGGGATCCCACAGGTGCCACAAGGAAACACGCAATAACTGGGACCAGAATTGACTTCAATGTCACTTTAGGTTATTAGACGGCACAGTTATGTACAAGACTGATGAACGATTGAAGTTGTAGTACTGGAGGCGACGATGAGGCTTTTTGCCATACCAAACTAGGCTGAATGCAATACACCAAGTTACAGTACTTGCGCGCACCTGGGATCTGCTTATTGTTTCAGGGCCAAAATTGACACAGAAGACGGTGACAAATGTTGTGCATGTCGCAGTTGGAGTTGTATATCTGTCAGACGACCAATAGGAGCAGGACAGAAAAGCACGACGTCCGAGTACGAGTCCGAGTTAAATTAGCCATGGCAAAAGTGTATCGGCATATATCATTACACGTGAATGTTAAATTTACATCAAAATGACGACGAAATGAGGATAACAAAAGGCTTTATCTTTCCGCAATGAGCAATTGTACGCTCAGGTCAAATATTTGTTCTGCATTTTTAAAATAATTTCGATAGCCGTGCATGTTTTTAAATGTTAAATTTATCATTCATATTTATGGCCGTTTCATGGTTTAGGTCTTCGTAAAAACTAAAGTACGGTATTATAGAAAACCAAATCAAACACACGTAAAGGTCCTAGCCGCGGTGGCTCGGTTGTGCCCGGAAGTTCAATCGTGACTTTTGTGCGGGAGACTGTACTTATTATACCTGAATACTAGCTCATTTGGGCGTAAAAGATCCAGACAAGTTGGGGGGGGGGGGGGGGGGGGGGGGGGAAATATAAATAAATAAAGAGATAGATACAAGACAATACATTAATACTGCACACTGTACAACAGCAATTTATTCAACTCGCGTATCATACATATCATCGTCATTATTTTGTCAACACACCCATACAATAGTTAGCATACCTTGTATATCATACAATCTGTCGGTAGTAAAGAATGTTATCACAATGTACAAAGTCAAGCTGCTTCAAGAATTAATTTATTTTTAATTCTGTAATTTTAAATACATACATGTACAAATAATCCTCCTCCCTAAAGTTTGAAAGGGGAAAATAATGTAATGACTCAAAACTCGCTATTAATACAAAAACTGATTTGAGTACAGGGATTGTCTTTGAAAATAGAAGGCAACAGCTGCACTTTTCTTTGGAAATGTTTAATCATCCAAACACTGCAGGTGTTCCCCCAAGACACAGGGTGTGAGGGAAGTAATCACTTTGATACGACCTGTCACCACAACTTGAAATAAGCTTAAAGTCGGACCTTTTAAGAATTCGGATATTTAAAGATCTGGAGTCTGCCGAACAAGAGCTTTCCAATGGTATACAACCGTACAACATTGAGGGGTAACGTAATAGTTTGGCCACCAACTTACTTTAATAAACTTAAAGTGATAAATCTGATTCTTGAGAAAATGGCATCTAAAATCATACAGTTGCGTTACATGACGAGTCGGCATAATACAAATTGGATGAACTAGGTTTCAAAAATGTTTGAGAACAAAGTTGGAGAAAGGTAAAACTGGACTTCAGATAAATAATTACCCCTTGCTTAAAAAAACACCCACAAACAACAACATCCCTGTGTATCCCAGTGCAAACAGCTGAAGTACATTGAAATGTACCACTGCCATGCAATAAACAACTCTCACAGAGCAAGGGTTACTTAAGGTTCACATGAAAACAACAAATTCAACACTCCTTCAAATTTGGCTTTTGCCCTCTGTTCTGCGAAAGGGCAATTTCCAACTTTAAGCTCATTTCATGGTGACATCAGGTCACATACATGTACATGTAGTTTTACAAAGGTCATTTTTGCAACTACTGAATACGATTAATACGAGGGGGAAAAAGTGCAAGTTGCAAGTTTCACTGGTACCCACCACCCAAACAGGGCCCTGGGATGGCATAATTTCTTCAAACACTCATTGAATACATTGAAACGGTCTACATCTGTGTGCCCGTGACACTTGCACGCTGAATGTACGTCCACATTGATAAAGGCAGCAAGCTTCTTTCCGTTTTTTTAAATGCAAATCGCCCATCACAAGGCCAAAGGCCACTCGAAGTGTGGGCTACTAGAGGAAAGTGTGCAAGAAGAACCAGCCCCTCACACTGAAACGAGACAAGATTTGATCTCTTCACAGTACGAATACGGTTCGGATAGTTAACTAGTCTAATGCAAGGCATTAATAGTGCCTCTACCCATATTATGTGTAGAAGTGTCCTTGCCCAGGCCGAGCTTGAACCCTGCAGAGTTACCCGCAGACAATGAATTCAATGCTCCAGACAACACTTTCACAAAGCTACCCACTTTGCGTACCTGTGCTTTCTTCACAAAAATGTTGTTAAGTGAAGCAGATCAGCCATTCCCGGTACTCTGTTTAGGCAGATGGGTACCAGCAAAGTTGACAATTTCTGTTGCATAATTAAATTGATTCTCACCACAGGCGGAAAAAACCCCAAAACAACAACAACAAGAGAAAGAATGTTGCATCCTAACGCCACTTCAGCGGTTGTGTACAAAGTCTATAAGAAGTCAAGACCATTTTTATTCAGTATTTTCTAACAAAATTGGAAATGTTTCTCAGTCCCAGATTCATGTCTTTTCAACATTTTTTGCACTGATCACTGCTGATTGACCTTCATTGAGATGATATAAAGACAAATATGGTGTAAGGTTGCAACATTAGCAACAAAAAACTTTTAAAAAGATTTTTTTAGGGGGGGGGGGGGGGGCTGCTCTGTTTTTTTACATTTTTAATACACAAACTATCAAAAGCAATTTAAATACTTAAAACAAACAATTTGTTAATGCTTTTCTTGATTTGTTGCAGGGTATCTAGTGGAAAAATAAATACAAAATAATTGGCCTATTTATTTGTACATGTGGTTAACTCAAAAGTCAGTTTTGCAGTCAGAAAACCCAGACTGCCCCATAGACATCTATAAAGTTCAATCATTGCTAATATGTATGTCCAGCTTTTTAGTATAAAACAAAATGATCCCATCCTTGAAATACCAATTTAAATGTACAAGTATGTATCTCCATGGGAATAGTCACACCAAACTGTACATGTTTATTCTTTCGCTATGATACATTATGTTACACTATACAATCTGAATAAATAATACTCTCGTTGTAATATCACAATTCATTACAAATGATTGAATATTGGATTCATGTACAATTTGAAACAACACAAGGAATAAAGGAAAACCATAATGAATCCAAACGGTGCAATGTGAACAAAAAAGATATATGAAAAGTACTAATGCTATAATTCGCAGCAAACTTATGGTCACGGCATTCACATGAACATTTGAATATAAATTGCAATAAATTTGCAACAACTTCGGAATCAACTTAAACACAGCATGTTTTATTTTAAATAAAAACCCCTCCCTCTAGCTAGAAATTACGGGACACCATCACAGCATTTAAACTGAATCCAGTGACCGTTTTTAACAGTTCATAAATCCCTTGTTAATATGATATCACTGTGAGGCCCCAAAACGTGTAAACCTTTTGTTGGAACAAAACACTTGAAAAGTACAATAGGTTCCTTTTTCACATATTACCCAGGACAGCATTGGATACAAAGGGAGTGAATAGGTCTCCACAAGGCAATTTCTATACATGAATAATCTCCACAAGGTTTTTATGAAACAGATATAGATTTTACTCAAAAACTAGGAACGTCTAAGGTATACTCGCAAATTTGTACGAAATATTTGGTACAAATTTCAACCCAGGAAAGTAATCTACCGGTAGGTGAAATAGGAGCATTTGTTAAATAGCTCTTTGTTCTTCTAATAATTTTGTGCATGAGAACAAAGCGATGTCTCCACAAGGGCACAAATTTGATGTATTATACCATTAAAAGGATCGTATACGTTTGGTAATTGGAACCCACTGTTTGTTTCAATCCTATATAGTTATAGGTATAAACCATAAAACTAACCTGTACAAATTTCATTTCAAAAGGTGGTAGCGATTTTGAGATATTGCTGAAAATCTGGAGAGGTTATGTCCACACAGGAAGAATAATCTGCATTGGAATACACAATCTGCAAAACGTTACTGCAGTAATGCTTCTCAGAAATTTATGGGCATAAAAAGTGATATCTTTTTCCATAGCCGCAGTACTTCAAAGTGAAAAGTTTCTTAAAATGCATTATACTATCCAAAGCTGCTGTACTTCTTACCAAGTAAGTTTTTATTGCCATAAATTTTTGGAGAAATTTCCAAACGTATACGATCCCTTTAAACAGGCTATTACCGTAATTTCCTGCGGTAAAGACGCGGCTTATCTGACTTTCTAGACCACAAAAACATCGCCGCGCCTTATCTTTCAGTGCGCCGTATATGATGTCGCTTGAGTTCAAAGTGATGGTCTTTGTGTGAAGAATTCTTTGAACGCCGCAATCTTACTCAATAATGCGGTCAACCAATTAGCCCAACTCTCCGGACATTGTGACCGTGTTTCCATTAACAATGCCGCGATGTGTTGATCCCCCTACGACCGTACATGTATGTGATTTAGCACTCGGCAGCGTGCGTAGTCTCGTTTGCAAGACGATCTTAACGATGCGGGGCGCCCTCTAACGTACGCCGTAGACCACGCGCGAATTACCGCATCGGCGGCCTACGCGCGCTGCATATACATGTACCACGATTAAGATCGTCTTGCAAACAAGACTACAGCGTGCGCTGCATGACGCGTACAACAGCGATAAAAAGCTGGCCCGTACTATGTGGCCTTTTTATAAATGTTTTTTCGTCTACGTTCCGGCTTCATGCAATTCACCATCCGTACTACACAGCGCGGAGCATTCACAACGACTGGAAAAAGGACTAGGGGGTGTCGCAATTAGGGATACCATGCACGCGATCGCTGCATGTGGTGTACATGTGCATGTACATGTACATGCATGCAAAGTAAACCTCGTGCGATATTGTGACTACTGGTTTGAAGTTTTCATACATTGTTTGCGTGCCAGATAAACTCAAGTACTCAGCAAATTCTTGCTTGGAATAAAGTAGTGGGATCGTTCTAAGGCAACAAAATGACCCCTTTGTGGCGATGTACCTACACCGGGTGGCGCCTGGTGTTCTTCTGGGTGCGTTCAAGCATGCGCCTTATTCGGCAGTGCGCTTTATCTGTTGACGTTTGAAAAAATTTTGGGTGATTTTAGGGACCTGCGTCTTAACCGCCGTGCGGCTTTACCGCAGGAAATTACGGTACAGGCTAATACTGCAGGCGAATACTGCAAGTGAGGGATTGTGTCATACAGTTTTCCAGTAAGTTTAGGACAGTCTCTGTACTGAATGCCAAGTGCAGACAGAGCTGCATTTTTAAAGGCTGCCAAAACTAAACCTGAGTTAATCACGAGCAGCCATTCAAAAATTTGTCTAGAACAAGCTCATAAACTTCACTGTCACTGTATCTTAAAAATGCAATTAAACCCCAAAGTGTCATTCTGAATCCATAGGTAAAATTCTGTCAACTTGGTGCCAACTTTTCCCAAAATCTTCACGCATTTGGATTGATGGAGTGGGCCAATGTTTGTATTAAAAGAAACAGTTTAGGGAAGTCGTTGTTTCATGGATGGGTTAATAAGTAAGATCAGTGAGTGACACTTTTTGGTATTTGACTTAATGTACAATAGCAAAAGGAATATTGATTTTTTGTTGTGCAAAATTACCACATTGCTGTAGAAATAAATTATTATTAATATTATTATAACACTGCAGAAAATTCACCACAACACTTCTTCATTACGGTTATTTATGCGTTTCATTTTATCTAACCTAAAATGTATGCTCTTACATGGTATTACGACCGAAGATTGAAACACAAAAGAGAACACATGTCTCCTAAAAATCCCTGAATGATGGTTTCTTTGTACAAATTTGTGCTAGATCGGTTGGCTAATCGTTAATGGGATTAGGTTATAGTACAGAAACAAAAGGAAACCCGATGGTCGATTCTCAGTCGTTATGCGATTAACCACTCTGTGTACATGTATGTGGTTCAAATACATGTCCCTTTTTTCTTTTTAGTTTCCTAGGAAAGATTGATTCCTTGTTCTGTTTTGGAGCGTCTAGCAAAGCAAGGGTTAACCCTAACCAAACTCAACCCCTCAAAATCCAACAGCATGTTTTGTTGGAATATGTTAGGATGGGTATTGGACCCTAAAACGGATTGTCATTTACACTGGGTTTGGGTATACCACCAGAATCAGAGTCCAACAGTTTGAGTGTACCATATGGTACATGAATTTGCAAGGATGGGTGCAGTAAATCACACTAAGGAATGAGGGCTAATGAATACAAACATATTTCAGTGAAAGAAACAACTACCGGTACATAACTTCAACTAAATCAGGACACCCACATTAAATTCAAAGTTACAAACATTGAGGAATAATTCCTCCATGTTTCAACCAACCAAAGGTAAAGCCAAAAGCCGTGTTCTCATTAGACTTTTTCTTCCATAGCTTCCTGGAAACATACATGTACCACCACATGTCTTTGCATAATTCAACCATGCACTCCCACTGGGATTTTGTTCAACTGTGACCGAATGTTTATTGGCCTTGCCAGGCTGGTTAAATGTCACCCATTGCTGGCCCTGATAACTTTCCGCCGCCCAGCAGAAACTTCTCTCGACCACTTCCAGCATGGTAGTTTTACATCACTGTCACAGTACGTTGACAGGAATGTTAGTTTACCACGTGTTCCCATCAGATTTAATGTTGTCTTTCCACAGAAAAGTGGCAGTACGTTAACCCAAAAAGTCAAATGGCAACACGGCTTATGTCTCCAAACTTTAATAAACCGGGCATTAATTTTGTAATTGCACATTAACTTCAGGAGCCAAACGGCTGTTCAGTTTACCTTTAATGTTCAGCAAAGCGGTGTTTGTTTTAGCAGTCTTCCATCTACGATTACAAAAACTTGAAATTGTTCTACTGCAAGCCAACACCTTTGATAAACATTCATTCGGTTTGGCCAATGTGTAAAAGACTTTAAAAGTATGTGAGATCGCGTGCATTTTAGTACAACTATTAATCTACAATCTCCCCGAATTTGAACATAATCCGTTACCCAGTAGTGTGTTTTTTGTCGATTTTGTAAAACAATTGTGTATAAAGAATACGCTTTTCTGAACTTCAAAGCTGTTTATCTCATAATCAGGTTGTCAAGGTTTTATCACTAAATCCTTCCCCCAGGGGAGATAGGGTGGGGTACAGATGTAAATGATACATCAATTTAAAGCTAAGAACCTAGAGAATGGGGAGTCAGGTTGGCGTAGCAGTTTTTTGCCTTTCACCGCTGTGACCCAGGTTCGAATCTTGGCTGGGCCAATATGTGGATTGGGTTTTCAGTCCCTGCCTGACTCCGTGGATTTTTCCCAGGATATTCTTCTGGGGTTTACCTCCCACCTCTAAAACTTTAATTTCTTCCCATTATCTTCTCTTATCCTGTAATTAGCGCTATAGCGCTGTTGGGTGTTGAATAATGAAAACAAAATAAAAAAATTAATTTTGTCTGGGTTTAGTTGGAGCAAGTTACAGCTAATAAAGTAATCTCGCCGTTACCAATACTCTTCAACTTATCAAAAGAAATTAAATAACGACTACTGTTACATGTTTCAAACACCACAGGGTATGAAAATATGTGCATTCTTTCACACTAAAATATCGGCAACTATTTTCCACACATTTTCACACATTTTGGCTAAATAGTAACAAACCTCATACCAATTTTGATGACATCAGTGTATGATGTATCGAATGACTGACTGTAATATATACACTTGTAGAGATTACACGTGTGTTCGTACATGGAGAAATAAAAACACCTCCATGGTTATAAATAACACAAACCCAGATCTCAAACACCATTCACATGAACTACAGTATGTATCGAGAATATGGATAAAATGCAGCATTTGCGTACGCAGGGTCAAACAAGCACTTTTGGTTATTAGACTTGGAAACCTTCAAAGAAAGTTTCATGTTTCTTGCACTCAAACGATTATGTGCTTATATTTTTGTACATTCTACCACACTTTGATGTCACCAGTTTTAGTTTTAGGAAAGTTGTATTACTCTCAACACAAACCATAGGTGTCTTTCAAGTGATGTCAAGTACCTTCTCCAAAAGAAAATGGGTACCTTCTCCAAAAGAAAATGGGTACCTTCTCCAAAAGAAAATGGGTACCTTCTCCAAAAGAAAATGGGTACCTTCTCCAAAAGAAAATGGGTACCTTCTCCAAAAGAAAATGGGTACCTTCTCCATGACACTTATACGCCTGCCATCTCTCTAGAATACTGGGTGCTTTCTCTAGTTAATAAATCCCGTGTACATTTGTATTTCCCATTAAATACTGGCTGCCACTCCACCCAGATACACTCTAGCAACGAGGGTATACTTCCCCATCAGAAACTGGGTACCTTGTTTTTACCTCGTTTGTTTACCCTCGGGGGAAAATGGCACGCTCGGCTTCGCCTTAGGTTTTCCAAACTTGTATGCTTTAACTGTTCCCTACGATACGTGCGTATTAGTGGTTCACGTAGTACCCGTGAAAATGAAATCTCTTTCCCACGATCCGCTTCTATTAAACTTGTCGTTTCAGTTGAGAAGGGACCAAATTCTGAGAACGATCAAGGTAATGTACTCTACGGGGTACATCACTTTTTTCAGAGCAATGTACCCTGGGTACATCGCTTTCGGAGTAACACATGAACTTTTGTAATAAACCGTGTGACCAGTTATCGACCAATCGGATCTCGCAATATAATACTATGGCATAACAATAAATATTGGATGCCCTTATCCTACCAGACACAAGTTGTCTTCCCCTGAGATATTGCTCCAAATACACCTTGTAGTCACCGTTAGTGCCCAAGCCCTAATTTGTATTCCCATAATGTTGATACAAATTTTCACACACCTTAAAGGGTTACTGTTACAAAATATAGGGTGTTAGTGTCAAGATAGTGAATAGCCACCCCGAAAATACTAAATGTGAATCCTATTTATAATGTATCATCCTATCTTAGATATTTGGTACCTTCCCCTAAGAGACCAAATTAACCAACTAATTTATTGTTCAACAGCTTACTTGATGTAAAAACATTAAATGATTCCAAACTCCCTGCCAAATTATTTCAATTGGCATACTGTCCTTTTGAAGAAAACAATAAAAGAAGTCTAAAGATGCGTCTCAGAGACGCATTTTTATGAATTTCTATCAATAGTTGGTTCAAAATCGAAAATCTTAAAATATTATTTTCTCAGAATATACAGCATTCACAAATTTCAATCAGGTGAGTTGCCGAGCACCAGTCTTTAGATGTTTGGAATTTTTACAATAAACACAATTGTACGTGATCATATAAGTGGGCTTATCTTTCTCAGTTTTTTACTGCTATTCCTTGATGGAATCTTCTATTTTGTAAAATAGTTAATTTTAATTTGTTTCCTTTCTTTTTCCCCCCTTTTTTTGTGCACTTCACATGCACTTTGTCATTCGTAACTGGCAACCCTAGAACAATGTTCGAAGGCCACACAAGAATCCACCCTAAGTATCAATCCCGTAGTTAATGGGTGTCATCCCCACTCCTGATACTGGGTGCCACCCCCACCCTGAGATACTAGCAGCCCACACCCTTCAGATACCTTGATGTAACCCACTGTGTAGCGACGATAGTCCCTGAGGTTGGCCGTCTCCTCCTGCTGCTCCTGCTGCTGCCATGGCTCCGCCTTCCTCGCTCCCTGTGGGTGTGTCTGTCGACTGGGCGGGGCACTCAAAATGGACGCAGTGGAATACCTAAAAGAAGGACATTTTGTGAGGAGTTAAGACAGAACAAAATAAGACAGAACAAGGCAGAGGTTAAGATAAGGGTTTCCAAGCATTTAAGAAAGAGAACAAAATTCTCCTTACAATACTTTTTTGTTGTGCTTCCATTGGACATTCCTTTAATATTAAAGTAATGCTTGTTTGAAATTTGTATTTACCAGACCCAACCCAACCCAACCCGTCATACTTTTTTTTCTTCAAATTTTGTAAATTTGGATGTAATCTGAGGCTGTAAAAAGTGAATACACTTTTTCGGTTTAGTTTTTTTTTCCACAACAGAACTTAACCAGTTCGCGCTGGGATTACATCAACGAGCCGGGGCTCGGACTATTTTTTACAAAACTCAATCTGAGGCGGGTTCAGGCCAATTGTACTGGGAAGCACACCCACTCATTCCGGCCTTGCTTGCTGCTGACGGACATTTCCGGTCTTGTTCGTGACGTGTTTATGCGTCATCCGTTTTGAATCTGGGGAAAACTTTGTGTGTATATTCGTTCTCCGGCGCAAACTGGTTAACCGAACTGACACGACCCGACCCGAAAATCAAAAACGTAAAACCGAAACTGAAATGATGGAAAAAACTGACCCGACTGAAATAATGGAAAAACTTACTTGACCTGAAGTCGGTTTCGGGTCGGATCGGTTAAGGTTCGGTTTTTGCCCAAGGATTGCTTTGACACTGTTCATTGTGACAAGTAATAATTTTGTGTTATGACTTACTTCATTTGCTGTGTTCCGAGTGCCGACGATTCTGACAAACGTAACAGCCTGCTTGGCGAATTTGAGGTACTGCCATGACCTGCGACAAACAAAGAGAGGACAACTGGATCTGTTAAGGGAGTTTGTGGAGCTACCATGAGAAATTAATCCATAGGTTAACTCTAACCCTCCTCAATCCAAAAATCAACCATGTGGTTTTGGGAGGTTTTGAAGGACTGAGGCTAAATGGCAAGATGCATTGTGTTAAGGTCTTAAGCTGAATCCTGAAGCAAGTCCGATCAAGGACCAATGGTTGACTAGTAGTCGGTTTGTAATGTACATGTACCTGGCACAAGCCTTATGAAGTTGCAGTGTGAACGACTCTGAAACTTTTGTGGTGCTGAAACATCGTACTCGCGCCGACAAAACAATATTACAACACGATATTATCGTTAAACTTACACCATAATAGTGATTCCACAATATACATAACTGTTGTTTTTATCGTATATTGGGTGACAAAAGTGACAGAATCACAAACTAACGTGAACAAAAATATGACAAATTGCACAGCAAATTTGGTGTTGTTGTCTGCCATTTTTTTGTTGATACATGTACTTGGTCCCCGCTGTACTATGCCATGGAAATGTTGCTACATTGCTCCGTCTAAGCAAATAAATTTGCTTAGCACAAAAACGTTTTACTCAGTAAAAGCAGGTTACCAGCCAAAACTCCACGTGCTTTAAATGCTAAAGCAAAAAAAACCAGCTGAATACCATTCAAAAACAATAAACATCCCCTGAAAATTTGGTTTGTAACCCTGTTTTGCCAAGGGTGAATGTTCATGCTAAGCAAATTTGTGTGCTTACATGCACCTGGGTACCCGTTGAAGAAACCAACCCCAAAATTGTAATCTCAGAAGTTGCTGTTTAGCTTGTTCATAAAGGTCCGCACATGCAGTCGTGAACCACATAACAATCGAGGAGCCCCCATTGTGTTTTCCTTTTTTCCTACGTTATACCCTAACCCCACGACCTTAGTCGATGATCGAGGACTGGATTCGGACATTCATACCGTCGATCGAGGATCCTTTGTTCTCTTTGTTCTCTTTTGTGCTTCGACCCTCGATCGTTATGTGGTACCAGAACAATAATACTATCACATCGGTGAGTCAATACAGCAAGATATAAATGTGTACAGTGAGCTTTGCAGCTTTTAAGGTGTAAACTGTAAATTTCACGATCGTCATAAATGTGAAATATATATTTTGTTTTTCCATGTAGCCTGGTTTCATTTTGAAGAAAAAAAACCCAACAAATCAAAACTCTTCTCTTTCATCGTCTGAGAAGTTACAATGTGATTTGTCAAGTTGGTTACGAGTGTTCAATTCCATAATCTGGAATCGGTTCCTGACATCAACGGGCGGGTACTCAGGTACATGGTTCTAAAGCACACTCCTATATATCAAGTGCTTGGTCACATACCTGCATGTCTCCTTGGTCCTGTCAGTAACTTTGACCCAGGAAGCTTGGTCAGTTGATATCTCTACATAATAGCTGTAGGTCCTGGCGTCACAGTCCCAGAGTAGCATTCTAGAATGGCATAAAACAAAAACGTGAGGAGTTCTGGCAAAATGAGACGGGAATGGAAAAGAACTGCTGCGCCAACCAGATTACTCCTGCTGCATTGGGTTACCATAGACTCTGAGGCAGGTTGGCCTTGAGATTTTTTGACCTACACTTGACAGGCTAGTCATTTTGACAAATGGTGCGTGTTGCTGCATTTGGCAGTGTTACTAGCCAAAACATCCTGGAGGATTAGGGTTATCCCCAGCCCAGGCTTCAAAGATCCATATTGTACAGGTAAGGCGCAGACTTGAACAAAATGTTTGTATGTGACGTGTGTTCAGGAATACGCGTGTACATTACCGGTACATTCAGGGCGTGTAGTGCACGAAGTACGCACTAAATATAGTCAGTCAGCGTCGTTTACGCATTACTCACGGCCAGGAGTGAGTGAAGGAACGCGCACGCACCCATGGAGTCGAGGCTGAACTCCTGTATCTGGTCAGAGAGAAAGTGTGTGCAATGATTCCCCGTAATAAGCTGCTGCACGTTTCGCGCATTAAATCCAAGTGCTGCACGTGTGTAAAGTTGTCTAAGGGGCGTGGCTAACTCACAAACGGCGATAAGTCAATTCTTGCTTCAGAGCTGTACGAGAGTGGACCCTTGTTTACCTCATAGAATCAATGATATACGGCTGGGCCAGCTGTACAACGATGGAGCCACTGCCTAGCTGATGACAGGTGTAGCCAGAGTCCCAGTCATAGTTCTTGGTGTCACCATTCAGCAAAGCGTTGCGGCTACGGCTCACGCCCTCAATGACGCTGGCACTGGCATGGATAGTGGCTACACTCTCCTTGGGTACTGTGACAGGATAGAGAGATCGAGCGATCAGTGGTACATTACCATATGATTTTGCATAGGCCTAGTAAACATACATTCATTGCATTTCTAAACTGGGTACCAGTTTAAGATTGGTACAACGACCAGATAAGGTACTGTTTCCTGATTGCGTCCCCAGTGGTCCCCTGTTTCAAATTGAGTACCCTGTTTCAAATTGAGTACCTTTTTTAAATTGGGTTCCTTTTTTCAAATTGGGTACCATTTTCGAATTGGGTACCATTTTCGTATTGCAGGCCTTCATTTTTAAGGAGCGCGAGCGCTATCGCGCTCCTTCGCGCTCCTCAACATGGTTTCTGGCGCGCGAATAATAGCGCTCCTGGGTAAATTTGTAAGCTCAGTTTTTGTCTACATAAAAGCCAACAGTAAAATCTTGTCAATCCGAATTTTATATACTTGATTTATTAACTTGTCATCCCGATTTTATTTTAAAGGTTAGGCCTACATTTATAATTACTCGGCACGCACCGCGTAGCACCAGCGCGGCGAGTATGACCCGGTCGGCCATACAACCACTGTACATGTGTCCATCCCATACATCATGTACATATACATTAGCCATTTTCTTTTCATCAACGACATGTAGCACGTTCCATTATGATCAAGGTTACTGGCAGGATCGTCATTCAGACGTGCACCGCCGTTAAGTGAATAAAATGAAATAATAATTTCGGTTGAGATAAGTTTATAAATATTTATAATGTAAAACTAAATAAATAAACCTCCGATGAAGTGAAAACACAAAACAATTATGAAATGGATGGGCTGAGCAATTAAAACCACCTACTTTGTAATACCAACACCCCTATTTTCGATAAAAATGGGCGGCCCAAGCACACGTACGTATGTGTTGAGTGTGGTGTGTGGGCGACGGTTCCCGATCCCGTACATAATGATATGTATTTGTGTTGTGCGCGATCTAATACTGTGCAGCCAGTGTTGTGCGCGATCTAATACATGTACATGTACATGTACTGTGCAGCCAGACAACAGTGGGTAGGCATGTGAAATTACACCGTTTTTCTGGAAGTTGTGATATTCCAAAGGGAGCCAGAGTATTTGAACGGCATTTTGAATGATCTCCGGTACATCTACAAGAAACTAGCGTTCATTTTTGACAAGTTTGGGTTGGAAATACCTTACGAAAGGTTGAGCTCATTTGTCCCACAACGATAGAGTGCAGAGCGATTTTCTGTGTGTCGGCTACCGGGCTATGCCCGCAAGCGCCGCGGCGGCCGGTCAACTGGCCACCCGTGCACGCGGTGACATTGTTTGTGCGTAGTACCATTCGACATTTTGTAATGGCGTTACTTGTACATGCAAATCGAGCTTCTCGGACTTCCCAGGAGAGCAATTTTGGGTGCTCAAATTGAGCTCCTCAGATTTTCCAGGAGAGCGATTAACTGAGCTCCACGAATTTCTAAAAATGAAGGCCTGTATTGGGTACCATTTTCGTATTGGGTACCATTTTCGTATTGGGTACCATTTTCGTATTGGGTACCATTTTCGTATTGGGTACCATTTTCGTATTGGGTACAATTTTCGTATTGGGTACCATTTTCAAATTGCGTCCCATTTTCAAATTGGGTACTATATCCAATTGGGTAACATTTCCATTTTTATTTTTATTTCTTTGCCAACAGAAACTTGATAAATTATTCTAGGAATGCCCACTGCCAATAAATAGAGAAGAATCCAGAACACTGTGCACATCCAAGATTTTGTTCCACAGTCACGACAGTCGATTTCTACATTCTGATTACTCTTTTAGTGCACTATTGGTTTTGTCGAACTAGAGACCAGGAGGGTTAAAAACAAACTTTACACTCCTTCAAATGATCATACACAAACTTAAGTTAAGATCTGAATGGAATTGTCAATGAATGGTTACTTAAACACATTTGTTGTCTTTACCTATGAGCCCGTGTTCTAGCGGTAACGTCTTGTCTGTGAACATGCACTCAAAGGACACAATATGGAATACCTTGTTGACTGTGTTGCGTGTGCCGACAATGCGTACATATCTGCATCAAAAACAAAACAAAACCAAAGAGAAAATACAGAACTTTATATGTTTGCGGTTGATGGCTTCAGGCGTATTATAAATAGATAAGTGCTTTTGAAGCACAACCCTTATTTTAATGCGAAAGGAAGGCTGAGCAGAGTGGAGTCTTTAACCCATACTCGTAACAGGTTAAAAAACAAACTTGTGCATGTTATTTGAACTTAATATTATTTTCTTTTCTTATCTTATAACGTCTGCCGCTTTAAAAGTCTGACGTTTTAAAGAATGTACAGTTGACTGTAAATTCTTTTTAAGAATGTACAGTTAAAGGTAAGATACACCATTTGCAGATATTGAACATAATTATTTACGACTGAATTATCAGGAAATATCTTATTTATTTGAAAGTTAATAATGATTGTAGGCCTCCAGCAAAATGATTGTGCTAGATATCCTGTAATTGTTCCGAAAAAATGAATTTTTTTAAAAACAAATTTACGATCGCGGAAAAAACAAGAACAACATAAGAACCACTGCGCGACACCGGTTGAAAACGAATGCCGTTTTTCTTGCTTTTCTCAGCATCCATGATCGTAAAACTTTTATCAAATACAATGCCCCAAATATCCCATTCATGATAATTCAAGCAATTACTAATGGTGTATCCTACAGTACCTTTAAAGGAAGGATACACCATTGGTAATTGCTTGAAATATCAAGAATGAGTGGATTTGGTTAGTTGTATTTTATAGTAGATATCGTTTAACTGATCTGTCCAAAGTTTTACAATCATGGATGCCGAAAAAAATAACACACAAAAAAAGCCTTTGTTTTTAACCGGCATCCTGCAGTTGTTCTTTTTGTCCGGCATTCGTTATATTTTTGTATATAATTAATTTGTTCGGAACATTAACAGGATATCTGGCGCAATAATTTTGCTGGATGCCTAGAATCATTATTTACTATAATTAATTAGTCAAAAATGTTCAATATCTGCAAATGGTGTATCCCACCTTAAACTGTACATTCTTAAAAATAATCCAGACTTTTCTAAATAGAGTGACGTTGCAAGAGTAGTTTCAGATAAATTAAGGACTTTATACCTGCATACTCTTGGAGGGAAGAATAACGTCTGCCATGATCGACACAGGTAGTGTGAATGGTCTACGACACGTACCCAGTCCTGTTCATCAATGGAAGCCTCAATGTAATAGGAATACGACCTGGATAATACAAAGAAGAAATGTAGACATATTAGACGTGGCATCTCTTCGTTAATCAAAATGAATATCAAAGACAAAAATTACAAAAACTGGAGTGAAACGAGAGATGCGATAAGTAACAATCCAATGGAGTTTCTGAAACTGCATCTCAAAAATCAGCACTAACCCCTTATCTTGTACCCAAGACAAGAGTGTTCCTGTACATGTAAAAGTATTTTTCTTCTGGGGTGACTTACAGAAGTGACTTCATAAAAGTCAAGTTCTAGACACATCACGGTCAGTTTAGACAAGGCCAGGGTTCTGCCCAGGATTTTTTAGTGGCGGAAAAAAACCGGCGGGGTGAGGGGGGGGGGGGGGGGGGGGGGAAGAAGAAAACAGGCTCAAAGGTCACTCATAAATATAAGATGAAGTCACAGCTATTACAATGCACACTGTGGAATGGCAGCCCAATGCACACACGTGTAGACACGTGCGCGTTGTGCATTGGGGCCCCCATAAATAGCGTGCACGCCTTTAACGTCGTAGAAAAACAATTTACGGCATAGCGCGCGTAGTCTCACTCTGTAGTTAATTTTCCGTTGCATTAAACGCTATGGAATAGGGTACGCGACATGTACGGTACATGATGAAACTGGTATCATGTAATGCCAAGCGTAAAGCTATAATCACATGACTGGAAACCATGGTGAAATCAATGCGGTACTATTTGCTGGAATAATACTAGACTCAAACTAAAAGAAGTACTCAAAACTTACGGCTTTGGATACAACCTTTTGCTGGTAAATACAACATTTTACATGTTGTTGAACATATGTGGAAGGGAATGGGCAATTTTAATTCATAAAGTTGGAAAATGTGTGGTGGTCGGAAAAAGAAAAAATCCCGCCAGTTGTGGTCAGGAAATCATGAGTGCAGGGCGGGTTTTCCGGCCCTGACCACCGTGGGCAGAACCCTGCACGTCACTATCAATAGATTGTGAGAAATACTGACTTGTATTATACGTGACCTGTCACTACAAAATGAGTCAAGTCAAAAATTGACATTTTGCAGATATGGCAAAAACTAAAATTTGAAGGGGTAGACCATTTTCATGTGAACCTTAACCCTAACCACCCTGAGTCCATCAAAATCCATTTCCTGTTTTGGAGGATTTTAGCGGATTCAGGATACCTCCATATTGAACAACTGGAGGAGTGTGATGGATTGAGCATTTTAAGCCTAGCGTTACTGCAGGAGTGTGATGGATTCAGGATACAGAAATATAGGTGATGGACTGTGATGGACTATATGGAGAAACGCACTGCAATTTTTTGTATGCCACCTAGGTATCCTGAATCCGTCACAGTCCATCAAACTTTTGCTGGTGGATTATGATGGACTCAGGATCTCTCCAGAATGCATACTGGTGGAGTCTGATGGACTCAGGACACCAGCAGTTTTTGCAAACCAAAATTGGTGGACTGTGGTGGATTCAGGATACTTTCTAGTAAAAGCCGTGAGGGATCGAGTTAGGGTTAAACGCTATGGAATATACGTGACATGTACATGATGAAACTGATATCATATTATGCCAAGCGTAAAGCTATGAACACATAACTAGAAACCATTGTGAAATCAATGCGGTACTATTTACTGGAATAATACTAGACTCAAACTAAAGAAGTAGTCAAAACTTACGGCTTTGGATACAACTTTTTGCTGGTAAATACAAAATTTTACATGTTGTTGAAAAAATGTGGAAGGAAATGGGCAATTTTTATTTATAAAGTTGGAAAATGTGTGGTGGTCGGAAAAAGAAAAATCCCGTCAGTTGTGGTCAGGATATCATGAGTGCAGGGCGGGTTTTCCGGCCCTGACCACCGTGGGCAGAACCCAAAAATTGACATTTTGCAGACGGCAAAAACCAAAATTTGAAGGGATGGACAATTTTCATGTGAACTAGAATCTGCAAGTCCTGCTTTACCTTTCTCCAATTCTTTTCTTCTGTCAAACATCTTTGAAACCTATTTCATCCTATTTTGTATTATGTCGTCTTACATGTACATTCACTGCAACACAACTGTAGGATTTTAAATGCCATTTTCTCAAGAATCGGTTCCAACAATTAACCCTAACCCTACCTAATGCTAGTAGTATGCAGTACTCTCACTGACTTGTGTGCAATGCCTGTAGTAATTTTTAGTATTTGGTACTTCACCCCTAATTGCACTCGTAGTACTTTTTAGCATTGGGTCCCTCTGCTTGCTGAGTGTGCATGGCCCAGGTATGCTGTGTAGAGTGTTCTAAACTCTACAGCAAAAATTGCCACTTGGGACACAGCAATGGGTCAAGGCTGGACTACTGCATTTTTTGCCAGGTAATTATTACTGACCTGTATTGCCACTATTAGTATTTTGTAGTTGGCAGTATCAGTACACACCCAATCATCAGTCACAGAAAGATCCAGTGCTACAAAATACTAAGTAGTATTCTGTAGTACGCAGTTCTTTAGCCCAAAGTAAGGCCCAGGGGGGTTAGATTTAAAGTAAGTCGCTGGTCTATATTTCCATTTCTGACCCCTCGATGTTGTATACATTGGAAAGACCTTGTTCTGCAGAATTCAGATTTGTAAATATATAAATTTTGAAAAAGTTTGACTTTACTCTCATTTTGTGGGGACAAGACTTGGTGTGTGGTCAATGAGAAGGAGCTTCGAAACCTTGGCTATATTCGCAGCTTCTGTTTCATCTCTAGCCGTAACATAACTCAAAAGCCTCTAATAGGAGCTTCTCGAGCTTAAAATCTTCTCTAGGAGTGTGCGGTGCTTATATAGCGATTTATCACAAAAGTCTCAAAGCGCTTAACATTATTACCCCGGTCATTGGGCCCATGAAACATTCCAAATACCATCTCAGCTCCCTGGGGAGTATACAGCTTGATGTTGCCATTTCGGCGCAAAGCAGCTAAATCAACCACAATAACCATCTCTGCCCTCACAGGTACCCATTTAGTCCTGGGTGGAGAGAAACAATGAGTGACAAAGTGCCTTGCCCAAGGGCACACGCACCATAGTCCCAGGCAGGACTAGAACCCACAACCTGTAGCGTTACCTACAGATTACAAATTCAATGCTCCAGACCTTGAGGCCACGGCACTCCACGGCACTCAAAACCAAGGTTTTGAAAACCCCTGTGTACATGCATACGTCGGCATGTTACTCGTTTACCTCATGTCTCGGTCCCACAGTAGTAATCTCATCTTGTTAATGATTGAAGGCTTGCCCAGTTTAATAACAATTCCCTCGGGTTTTGGGACGTCCTCAATGGGATGCCTCGTGAAACCGCGGTCAAGGTCATAGTTCGTAGAGTCCCCATCTAGCAGTGAAGCTCGCATGTCTCCATTGACGACAGACGAGTGGTATTTGGCTGTGGCGATATTCTCGTTGAGGACTGAAAATGAATCAGATATCACTGTGAGATATTTGTTACCAATAGTTTCCACTGTACATACAATACATGCAGGGGTTTCCCTTAACTTTTTTTTTCAGTGGCCCGCCGGGCTACCTAATTCAAGTTTTCAGTGGCCCGCAAGCATTTTCAGTGGCCCACTGCATTGTCCGACCTTCCGGTAACGAAAGCGCGCGCGTGCGGGAAAATTGCCGTAATGTGGCACGGCACGGCACTTTACAGCCTACTGCTTGTTGTAATCGCTGATCTTGCGGGAAGATTTTATTTCCATCCGCCACAAAAGCTATCAAAACTAAACCTCACCTGTGACATATTAAATGACATGTAAAAGCATATTAAATGTTTAAGGTTGAAAACCTTTTTGAAAAAAAACCCAGAGAATGTTGGCCTAAATCTTTCACACGATGAACGCCGAGCTGACCAACACACCACACAAGCGTAAACTGAATGCAGGCAACATGCCGCGGTAGAACATTTTGCAGAAACACGCTACATCGCTCAAGAAGGACGAGCGTTACTACCTCGAAAGAAATACATTAAAACAGAAAATACAAAAACAGAAAAGGGCGACCATGATCTGATAATTAACCTGCAGGATATGACTTTCTTCATCGACGTTTGTTTGCCGGGCATTTTTACATCTTACAGTGATGATTAAATTGAAGTACCCCTCGCACTCGTACTCGCTCGCAATTCACCCAATAACGCACGTATCTACTCGGCCATTGTCTGAGGATTTACGAGGTCTCGCAGTTACGCGCGAGGATATACGGGGTCTCGCAGTTACGCGCGAGCGCTTCCGAGGTGCATGAAGAACGAGCACTTACGAGGGCAGTCATCCATGCATAACAATGACTTCGTGTGATTCCCAAGTACGTGTAGAGGCCCATTTACGAATCGATCCGGCTTTTCAGTTGGGACAACTGTTCTGAGTGAATGTTGCGCTACACAAAAGCCCAATTGGGAGCGCTTTTACTGTGAACGTGGAGTTATAAAAAGGACAATTGGTTGAGTGCCAAGGAACGACCTACATTTATTTTCATTATAATTAGTGCACCGTGCTTCTTTTGTGGGATCTTGTTGGGTGCTCTACATGTACATGTATGTCCATTGTGTCGGTGAGTTTTAAAGCTGAATTACAAAGTATTGTTGATCTCTATTCGTATTATCGAGCGGTGTATTCAGAAGGACAAAAACCGTTGGTGAGAATGAGATCGTGCAAAAAAAGAACTTCCAATCATGTCCTTCTAACAAATTACCTTTTTCATTGGTTGTAATTGTATGCCACAAAGAGACATTCCCCAGCCAATTAAAATTCCAATGTGGTGGTCGGCCACATGTTGGCCGGCTTGCTTTTTGTAGGTCAGCTGTCAATCATTATCTGGATTTCTTGTGCCTACTTGGATTATATTCAAAATATTAGTTTGGGGGGGTCTTGGGGTCCTGGATCGGGATTTTGTATCACCTTGATTATATTCCTACATGTATTTATTCTTGGCTGTAGGCCTATTGGTTTGGTGGAAGTTTTTGAAAGCTATCCTTGTAATTTACGGGCCATAAAATAGATCGTTTTTGTTAAATACATGTACAAGAAAAACGGAAAATAAATCGTATTAAATTTTTCCCTTAAATCTGTTAAAATTGTTTAGGTGTTAAGGTCCCGTTTTTTGTGGGTTTTTTTTCAAACAATGAAAGCAGAAATAAATGTTATTAAATAAACCTCTGAAATTTATTTCGCTAGCCTCGTAATTTAATGGTCCGGTGTACGTTGATTTTATTAGATACCAGAAAAACCAAGAATAAATCCTATTATTATTTACCCCTGAAATCGGTTGGGGAAATGTTTAGGAGTTCAGACAAATAAGTCTTTAGGTACCCTTTCCCCCTTTTTTCTATAAAAAGACAATATAAGGACAATTTCAAAATTAACCGTATGAATATATTTTGGATGACTAGGGTTTCGCAAATAAACAGGCTCGGAATTTTTTACACCTTTTTATTTGTACATCTAAATATATTTTGTAAACGAGTACGGCAAACTTTTGTAAAAGTACTTGCATCCAATTTAATGACCATCGGTTAGGCCAAGAGATAAATACAACTTATATTAGAAAATTGTGTGATGTTTCAGTAAATGTACATTTATTTTGTGAGAATAGACGCCAGAACTGCACATTTCCTCTGGCTTTATTATTTTCCCCTACTTTATTATTTTACCACTTCTAGTACTTGCCCTTTCCCCAAGTTGCGTAAAATAATCTCTCTACTAGGAGAACTCCCCGATCCTTTTGTGGAGCCTGTCAATCAAAACCTATTCTTCACAGTCATCAAAGCTTAACGCCGCCTCCATAGCACCTGGGCCGGTTTCCTTCGATTTATTTAGCCAATCAAGAACGAGTCATCGGGGCTATGATTGGTTCTTCAATAACAGAGGGTGTCTTTAAAAGGGCTCGAATTACTATCCGCGGGCAAAAGCAAAGGGTGGGGCGCGTGGGAAAAAAGGAGATTGTGTTTGCTGGTGGTGTCTGACAATTGCTGTAGCTGACAAAAGCAAAGTCAGATATTGAATGGTTTAGTGTGGGAAACGCTCGTTGATCCACGGTTGTTGATTGGTCGAGGCAATGTGGCTATTAACTGTGAAGCTCTGCCATGACAATCTTGCGGTCATCGGACATCTCCAAGCAATGCCTGGGGATTTAAACAGAGTGAGGAAAGGAAGTGAAATTTCAAATGTTATTAAATAAACCTGGAATTTATTTCGCTAGTCTCGTAATTTAATGGTCGGGTGTATGTCGATTTTATTAGATATCAGAAAAACCAAGAATAAATCGCATTATTATTTACCCCTGAAATCGGTTGGAGTTCATTCCAATAAGTCTTTAAGTACCCTTTTTCTTCTTCTTTTTTCTATAAAAACATGGACAATTACATAATTAATCTAAGGAATATTTTTGTTTAGGACTGTGGTTTCCTAAAGGAACAGGCTCGGGGTCTTAACATGTTTTTATTTGTACATCTTAATACCTTCTGTAAATCAGTACGGCAAGGTAGGAAGGTACTTACAGCCAATTAAATGATCTTCGGTTGGGTTAAGAGATAAATAAATTCGCTCGATAAATACACAGACTAACGCATTTTAAATAAATTTTGTATCTGCCAGGCATGGGTTAGTGTAAGTAGATACAATGTATCTTTGTTGGAGATAGCGGGCCGGTACAACATTCTATGAGTACCACTTTGTGTTGAGAGAACGTCCGCTCTGAAAGAAGAAAGTCAACACCCAATGACAATAAAGATTTGTTTAACTGGACTTCATGATTGGATAACGATCTTGTCACTGGGAAGTAGTGAGCGGTGCTAAGGCTTTGATGTTGGTCTTTTCAAGAAATTTTTGTCGGGTCATCACTCAGTTACCTGGGGAATCCTGCAGTTTACAGTCTAGTCTGCGACATTCAGTGTACATACACACAGGTGGTCGTTCGTACATGGAAACCCAAACTGGAATTTCACGGGTCAGTGATCACCGCTCGTACGGTCGCTCGACACACGCGGGGATTTTCGAGCGGGTTCGAGCGAGTTAATTTAATGCTGAGGGTTTTCGAGACGGTAAGAGTGATTTCGAGATCTCGTAAACACACTTAAACGCACGTACCTCCTCGTACTCGCTCGCAAATTAATGGGTACTTCAATTTAATCACCACTGTACGATGTCAAATTCGACCATTTCGCGTAACGGAAAAATACATGCATGTCGGCCATGGACTGGTTTCGGTCCTCAACTTTGTCCATTGAAGCGTGCGGCGGAAACCAATCCAACAATGCGCCTGCATTATGCATGCTTTGCATGTGGCGAGCACATGGCTTTTTGGCACAACCACAGTACCGCACCGTACCGCACGGGAAGACAAAGCCTTTAGTTGTTGATTTAATATACTGTACTGTGCTGTACATGTACTGGTAAACAGTTGATCTGGGAAATCACATGTAATGTATTCAATATTTTTACTCGCCGGCCGGACGACCGAGGGAAGTGTTTTGAGTCGTCCGTGGCTGTTTTGGGTCGCATTTGGCGACCCGGCGACCGCTAAAGGGAAACCCTGTACATGTACATACGTCACTGGACCTACAGGTACATAAGTGTATTGTACCTAAATTTTAAATATGTCACTTAACAATTTGTGCCGGGATTTTAATTTTGTTCATTGACTGGGCCCAGGCACGGGATTGTTTTTCACGAAACTTGATCCAAGGTGGGTTTAGGCCAGCATCTGTGGGGCAGCATATCCTGATATTTCCAGCCTCACTCGCTGCAAGACGGTCGCTGACAGATATTTCTGGCCTTGCTCGTTACACTTTGCGTGTTCACACGGCATTCGACGCTGAACTGGTTAACATGAATAAAGGAGATTTGTAGATAATATTGCTACCAAGAACATTTTTTTCTTCAAATGATTGTGAGCAGGGTTGTAGCTACGCTGGCCAGTGCCGGCCACCGGTAGCCAACATTCAACATCACCGGCCTGCACTCAGGGTAAAAATGAAGCTTGCTTGCCGGCCGGCACAAATTTTGCTGAATTACATCGCGATTTTGTAGTTTTTGCTGCAACGCATCGCATTTTTGTACGTGTCCATTTGTATGCTGCATTCTGCAATCACTAATGCACTGGACGCATGCATGCATCACCACCGTAAGACATGTAAGAGCGCTCGTAGGTTTTCCGGTTCTCAGACCAAAATAATCCGACTAATATTTCTGGTTCTTAGGCCAGGAAACCAGACTATCCGATGTTGTGACGTCACGTCGTTTTGTTTTATTCAATCATAGAGGGCGTGCTATCATCCAACTGGGCAGGCAGTGGCCGGCGATGATCATGTACTTGTACGTATGTACTTGTACATGTACGTACAGGCACTTTACTCAGTTCGCCCCCGAGCGCGCGCGCTCCACGTTCTTGATACTACCGGCATTCAGCCCGAAAATAGCCGGCACTAAAAAAATTCTAGCTACAACCCTGATTGTGAGCTGCCAACACAACAAGCTTCCGAGCTCGATTTCCAAGTCAGAGGAACTTACCCAGTGATCCCCTGTAGTTGAGGTCCACGTTCCTACTCTCCTGTTTGACCTTGATGGCATCTAAGATGTCGTCGGCACTCAGGAGTTTGGTAGGCCGCACCACGTTCAGTAGCTCGTTCATGTTCATGAGTGGCAGTCGGATGGCCCTGGCAATCTGGCCAAACGAGCTGTCCCTGTTGGCTCGGGTCCAGGCCTGGACCGCCTTGAATATTGCGATTTCTGATGCATAGAACGAATCCCTGGAGATCACCTCTTTTAAGGCACTCTGGAATTCAACAAAGGTCATTGTTAAATTTTAATTTTAATTACAATCAGAATGCGCGTTTGCGTAACGCGCGTGACATGAAGTTGACAATTTTATCCTGAATAATCCTTCACCTTGACTACTTCATCCAGATACCGAACTGGCTTAACCAGTTTGCGCCGGGATTATTTCAACATCACCGAGCCGACGCGCGGGATTATTTTTAACGAAACTCTATCCGAAGCGGGTTCAGGCCGACAGTATCAGGAAGCACACCCATGCATTTCCGGCCTTGCTCGCTGCTGACAGACATTTGCAGCCTTGCTCGTGGCGTGTTTATGCGTCATCCGTTTTAAATCTGTGAAAAACTTTTTTTTTAAACTTTATATTCGTCATCCGGCGCGAACTGGTTAACAAAAAGAAATCTTATGTGAGCATTTATCACACAAAAACAAGAGTTGTGAGTTAATTCTGTATGATAACTACAGTACATGTACCGGTACCTCTGACAGGGACAGAAACGATTCACTGTTCATCACATCCAGAGCATTAGCGTCCATATACTGGTAGCAAGTCTCCTTCAGTGCATCCAACGAGTACAAGCTGGCCACGTCATAGATCAGACACACATTGTGAATACTGAGAATGGCCCTCAGGTAATCCGAGATGGACACCTCCAGGTCCACAAAGCCGTACTGGTGGGCGAGCCCCAGCACGTCCAACAGATTGTCCTCCTTTAGGTCCAGGAGGTTGATCCTGCCGGTGTAGATGTACTTGAGGAGGGCCTCAAAGGCCTGGGCTGTGGTATCTTGAAGCACAATCTCGCTGCAGTCCGGAGCCGATTCCCTCATCCCGCCAAACAGCAGGGCCCTGTAGAATCAAGAGCAAGTGGCTTTATCACTGTCCTGCATGCCACGTGCTTGTTCTGATTGCCAGCGAGAACTTAGCAAATAAAATTACAATATTGGGTTTTGCCCTTCACTGACACACAAGTACATTTTATTTTTATAACCACTGTGTGCAGTTTTATTCTAAGAGATTGTGACCAAACAAAAATCACTTGTGTTGGACTCGAACCCATAACCTCCTGTCAGAGTTGTATTCGAGTCCCTGCAAGTATACCACAAGTCCTTCAGTCTAAAGTCAAGTCACTAGCTATTAAAATGAACTGTTAACAAAAGCATTTCTTTGTAATTGCTCAACCAGTTACTTGTACATGTACTTGCAACTGGCCTTGCGACTGGCCTTGCGACTGGCCTTGCGACTGGCCTTGCGACTGGCCTTGCGACTGGCCTTGCGACTGGCCTTGCGACTGGCCTTGCGACTGGCCTTGCGACTGGCCTTGCGACTGGCCTTGCGACTGGCCTTGCGACTGGCCTTGCGACTGGCCTTGTGACTGGCCTTGTGACTGGCCTTGTGACTGGCCTTGTGACTGGACTTGTGACTGGACTTGTGACTGGACTTGTGACTGGACTTGTGACTGGACTTGTGACTGGACTTGTGACTGGACTTGTGACTGGACTTGTGACTGGACTTGTGACTGGACTTGTGACTGGACTTGTGACTGGACTTGTGACTGGACTTGTGACTGGACTTTTAAAAGGACTTTTAAAAGGACTTTTAAAAGGACTTGCAGGGACTTGAATACAACTCTGCCTTCTGCTTACTAGTGTACAAGTAGATGTCGACCACCAATCTGGCCGGGGTCGGATGGCTAGTTCAAATGATTTGGACCCCTGCTGGCTGGACTCACCTAAAATACTGGCATCTAGCGGCCAGGATGACCCGGTGGGCATGAAAGGATTTCTCCTCCACCACCAAGGTGACATCGCTGTAGTCCTCGTTGGCAAACAGGTTCCCGATGTCCTGAGACAGAATGTTGGCATGCTCCACCTCCCCCATGGGCGTGCTGGGACGCATGCGGTGGCTATCACTCATGGCTGGCTCTCAAGTCAACGGTCTCGTCCACTCCAAGCAAAAAGATGTACACTCATCAGACACGAATTGACTTAAACTGCAAACCAGGTAACTATAAACCGTGTGTTTCCAGTACGGGAGTAGGACGACTACCTCTCTAGCAATGGCAATATGTACATGAAGTGATATCGAGCCAATACTGAATTCAAGTCTACGTCTGCAGATTCACTCCAGAAAGAAAAAAATCACGTAGGAAGCACCTCGTGTAGCGGTTTAAGACTCAGGGTTACTCATCACCGGCACAATGTGATGACTGTGGCATGTACATCAAATGTAGCTCTCTCATCCTACAAACGATTACTTGCACAGATAAACATCTCAGCAGTCAGCCCTGTTAGGAAGAACACAAAAATAGAAGGGAAAATGATCAAATATGTTTAGTAATAATAATAATAATTTGGGAGGATAATCATCCTTACTCACAGCTAGTAAGCTGAATTGCGAAGGACGCAGCTGAATTGCGAAGGACGCAGCTACAACGTGGTCGAGTCGATAGTCGATAGCACGTAAATGTGCCTCTTACACCCAACCATACGACCCCTATCTGACCACGGAGCACAGTCAAAGATCGTAAATGTAGATTTTTTTGGGAGGAAAATCGGGGGACCTTTGGACAGGAGAGAACCAACAACTAACTCTACTCGCATACGGTCCAAGCCGGGAATCCAACTCGGGCCACATTGGTGAGAAACGAGTGCTTTACGCACTAGCCACCTGACATTTCAAATGACACCACAGTATTACAAGATATTGAATTTGCAGTAGGATATGATGAGTTCTATACTCCTAATTTAAACTAGCAGCTGCAAGCGAACTTAAGCATGTACCTGGCATAAACATGGCTACCATAAGCTGGCAAGAAATTAATACATCCTGTGTTAAAAAACTGATGAGACACTGTGGTTGAAATCTAGTGGATGTTTCGCATTAGGCACGGTAACGTAGGGAAGACGCATGCACATGTACATGTACATGTACATCACCTGTGAAAGTGTTCGACAAAAGAAATAACCTTACAAGTACCACATGCACAGGATTAAGTTAATTAGGCCTATCCAAAGTAGCCTGAGTCATATCAGCTTTGTTTAATAGGGATTGTTAACGATTTTGTATTTTCTTTGAACGATACTTTTAAACTGTAACCATTACCAAGTCCCATTTTTTTTCTTCTAATGCATGTTTAACTAAATTGGGTCATTCTATCCTAACCCTCCTTAATCCTCTAAAATCCACCGCGCGGTTTTTAAAAGATTTTTGGAGGACTTGAGGACGAATTCGTAGGCTGTACCCAGCATTGTTTACATTCAGTCATGCATATTTGAACCTTTTGGACGCATAAGTTGTGATCAAAAATCAGGACTCATTAACAACCGTCCGACTTCACCACGTGCGTGCAATCTTGATTTGAAGCACTAACTTCAACGATAAAATACAGACTTTTAGAGTTCATCACAGATTTCATTTTTAATGCAAAAAAGAAACAATAACCCTTGTTTATAGTCATAGAGTGAGTGAGTGAGTGAGTTTTTAGGGTTTAACGCCGTACCAGCATCAATGGCCATATTCACGGCGGGAACAAATTTCATTCAACAATTTTTTATTTCATTCAACAATTAATGTGAAGAAGTTACAGTTTTAGAGGTGGGAGGAAAACCCCAGAAGAATATCCTGGGGAAAAACCCACGGAGTCAGGCAGGGACTGAAAATATAGTCATAGAAAGCACTATTTGTATTAAATATTACCAGCAGTAAGCTTTGAGAACTTCCTGCAAATATTTTAGTACTGAATTATTAAGAAATATTGTTCTTATTTGAAAGTAAATAATGATTGTAGGCATCCAGCAAAATGATTGCGCTAAATATTCTATTACAACTGACAAAAATTCACGATCGCCGGTCGGCGACCGTGAAAAAACCCCAAGAATAACATTAGAACGACTGCCCGACGCCAGTTGATAACGAACGCCTTTTTTAAAACTTTTGTCGGCATCAAATAATTTTTTTAAATGTTGGTCAAACAACTCCGCCCCTCGAAGGGAAGCCTCATTAACATACAACCTCGCGAGGGGTATGACGAAAATCGAGGCAGAGACTCGCCGCGCTGCTACCCGGCCTATCGTATACATGTACCGGTACTGACTGCGCGCATTGCAACAAGTGTCCGTCTTTACATGGTTTTTCATTCTAAATCAGGGTAAAAATACAACAGTTTTCGGTCATGCCGACTACATGTAGGTGTGTAGCTGCTAGGTGTAGCAAAACTACTAATGATGAAGTAGGGCTTTATTTGTTTCCGGCTGATCCTAAATATCGAAGGATTTGGACAGCCAAGGTAAAGCTTACCACAATACCAGAGCGAAGTGGTCCCGGGGCCTAGTGATTTTCGGCCCTCTGCAGCAAACATTTTGGGCAGTCGTGCTTTGACCTAGAGCGCCTAGAGGGACCCCATCTTTATCCTCGCTCGAGTCTGAATAAAAAATACTGTGATTCAAATTAGACGAATCAGTACTGTTTTCGTCGGATTCACCCAAAACCGAGGAAGAACTTCACGACCATCCATGTGAAATTCGATTACCGTGCACAAAGCGTACGCGATTCGTACACTGTGGGTGAATCTACACACAATTAACAATGTGCGTACGCGGCCACGCGAACCCGTCTTGTACCTAGACGCTGCATACCGACTATCGAGAATTTGTCCGGGTCCTGCCTCGGTTTATGTCACTCATTTTTAGTGGCCGCAAAATTTAAAAAGGGGGGGTCAATTTTTGGACGGCAAATTACTACACTAAACGTACACTAGAACCAGTTATGCTTTTTATTCACATTTAATACACATAAATCTATTAAAGTAAAACAAAATGCGTAATGGAAATGTTAGACTTCGTGTTTCCTTTAAAGCTTACCAATGGTGTATCCTACCTTTAATGTTTGCACGAAGAATATACAATTTCACATTCCCTTCTTAGACTCGACCATTTCTCACTCTTTCACTAGCCAATCAGTTGGCAAGGAATAAATGAATAAATTAATTAACCCTAACTCCTTACACAACAAAGGAAGTTGGAGGATTTTGAAGGAATTGTATTGTTCAATAACAATGGTGAGGGAGTTAGGGTTAATCTAAATTATGATGCTACAGTATGATGACGCAACAGGATTAGAGAAAATTCAATTATTTGAAACACATTAGCTTGTACTAGTGCCGGTATTGGCCTTGTGAGCAGTAGGTTGTGGGTTCGAATCCGCTTTTTTATGTCCAGGCTAACTTGAAAAACCGGATTTGTAACATGACGAAGTCAAATTACAATGGCGTCTTCAGCCTTCCTGTGTTGATCGTTGTCAGTTGCACGCATTAGTAAATACAAAATGTAGGCTGTTCTACCAGTACAGATGCTAATAATAAGTAGCCTTTTTGTTGCTTTTATACCAGAGTTTAGCAATATTAATTGGGGTTGTGGAATATTCCTAACTTTAAGTAACAATTTCAACTTCTTTTGTGGCCTAATTAATTCCTAAAGTTTACTTCTGCACCTGGCGATTTCAAATTCGACTAAACAGGGCTTACCGATCAATTTGTTCAAGTCAACGTCGTGGGCATGTTCATACACGACGCGATTGGAAAGCAGCAAAAGCCTCATGTTTCTACCCATAATGGGTTAATGCATGGGACGAATGGACGAATGGCCTATAGCACAGAGTGTACTCTAGTGCGGGGCCACAGACTAGGGGGGGCCCTAGTCTGGCTAGGGCGAATGAATAGGGTGGTTATGGGGCGAAGTGACAGTCCAGTGACACGCTTAACAACATGATCATGATGACAAACATGACAGAATGAACAGTAGTCCGAGTAGGTCTAATAATCAACGGTTAAATGGCTAGGACAGCAAAGTTCTGTTGCATTATTAGGTATTATTAATCTTATTCAAATAACAAGTTATTGACAAATTCTCACCATTCGCCGCTAGCGATTGACGAGTCGTTCCCTTTCCGTGTGTTTGTGTCGCCATTTTTATTTTTAATAAGAAAATGTAGTTGGTTGGGTACCGCGCAACATAGGCAAGCATCATAGTGATATATTTGTTTACAACGTCTAGTCACTAGACATCGGGCGTCATGTCATGAATATTCATAAACAATGTAAAATTAGTCGAACTAAAAAAGTGTATTTTTTTTGTCAACCTAAATGTTTCTGTAGGCCTAACTATACTAGTATTTTAGGTTTTAATTGTTAAGGAGGCTCACTTTTCTTCTAATACTGGTACTCTTGCGTCAAAATGAGCAATCGCCCTCAGGCGCATATCTATAGATGATAGAAGGTGGAGATGACACTGAGAGATGAGGGTGCATGATGAGCAGGGGAAGACGAGGGCACGCCGGCCCTATACCCTACCAGGAAGGGGGTTGTCGGGGATATTTTGTTTCTACACCACAGCGAATTGATTCAGCCTGCATTCTACGAAAATTTAGGAATACATTTTTGACCCCATTTGGTTTTTTTCGCGATCGGAACAATTACAGGAATTCTGTAAAATTAATTTTGCTGGATGCCTAAAATCATTTTTTACTTTCAAATAAGTAAGGTATTTTTTTAATAATTCAGTAGTAAAAAATTGTCGATATCTGCAAAAGGCAACAGTTATCAACATGTCTAATCATAAATATCGGCACGGTAGTCACTTTATTAGCTTCAAGCTGACTTTAAAAAATGAGGTTCTCCCCCAAATTAGATCTAAGCCGAGGCGAATTGATACGTAGTGTTAGTACTGAGAAAATGTTGAGTGATTGAAGGGGTGCTATTTGTAATATTTAAGATCAATAATTGTTCCGATAAGATCAGTTTCCCTAATTCGTTTGTACAGCGATACACGTATAAGTTTTAGTACACGCATAGAGCTATATTAATTTAATATCTATGGGTACACGTCATTGTAACGCTGCATGACCTTTGACTCTTGCTGAACAATGGATAACTAAATTCGAGTTTATTTCTGCGTTTTGTAATATGGCGAATCTATTTTATCGTTTATTATAAACCTGGTAATTGTGGGGTTATATTACATCACTTTTGGGAGCATGTTAATACTTTCACATGATTTTACACGTACATGTACAAACACCCATACATGTATTTTATTGTATTGTCTCTCTCCATAGGCTATTTCTTTTTCTTTAGAAAAAAAAAGAGTGCGTGCGCCCCTCACGGCTATCCCCTGGATCCGTATGTTGTGTATGTAATACATTTCCGACCCCCCCCCCCCCCCCGCCCCCCCCCCCCCCGTCAATATTTGACGTCAATATTCGCGTCAAAATTCACGACTTTCCCCCAAAGTCGTCAACGTTAATTTTTTTTCGACTGCTTTTTTCATTTTCAATACAATTTTTGTCATGGGATAATACAAATAAAAAAGGTAAATAACAACCTTTTTTTAACTACAAAAGACAAGATGTTAAGATTGGTTGCCAACAACTCTTTATTATTCGCATGAAAAAATGGTTCCCCCCTATTTTGAGAATGGACGTTACCACAGCGTTTCGCAATCGCAGCCTCGAAGGCCCCTCCCCCCTCCGCCGCCCCCCCCCCCCCCCCCCCCCCGGTGTTCACCGTGAATTGTTCCATGTTTACGAGTGGGTTGCATTCCAACGCTACCCACCACACTGTCGCGCTAGTCTTGATCCAAGACCAAGCTAGCTAGCCAGCCGTTCATTTGTTCCGCGGCGCGCCGTCCGTATAATCCGGGCATATTGAGGGCGACTTAATTATCGCCAGATTCGTTCCCTATCTTGGTCTTGGCGCAAGTGTCACGTAAACCCGGAAAATTCCGAGGACATTCCAAGCATAGCTCAAATAGCTACTCGCCCCCGCATGCGCGCTAAGTCGTTTTTGTTTAATGTAGTGTTATATTGGAAAAAACAAATCCACCTCGAGCTTATGGTGAACACGAGTTTATACCAGGCGATTAGAACGCCATTATACGACCCGTGAACTAGCTGAACACGATAAACACGAAGCGATTGGAACGCAGCATTTGTTTCAATTTCAGAAACGCAAATCTTTTGAACTGAATTTAAAGGTAGGATACACCATTTGCAGATATCAAAAATATTTACTACCGAATGATTAAGAAATATTTTACTTATTTGAAAATAAATTAGTATTCTAGGCATCCAGCAAAATGATCGCGCTAGATATCGCGCTAATTATTCCAAAAAATTCGCGATCACCGGACGGCGATCGCAAAAAAACTATAAGAATATTCAACTGCCGACGACGGGTGAAAACAAACGCAGTTTTTCGTGATTTTCTCGCCATCCATAATTGTAAAACTTCGGACAGGTATTTACTATAAAATACAACCCCCCAAATCAACTCATTCATGATAATTCAAGCAATTAACAACAGTGTATCCTACCATTAAAACAAATCTACTGATCTCTTGTGACAATCGAGGGCGCCCTCAATAAGCCCGTTTTCGGAGTATTGATGATTGATGAACTGCATAGACTAGACGACGCGCCCCGTACAAATAAAGCAAGACTGGAGCAATACTAGCCAAAACCTAGCTTGCTTGAAAAACATTCGCGTCAAAATGTATGTCCGGTCGTTAAATTTGACGTCAAATTTGACGTCAATATTCGCGACTTTGGAGGCAAGTCGCGAGTATTGACGTCAATATTCGCGACTTTCGGGGCAAGTCGTAAATTTTGTCGCGAATATTGACGTCAATATTCGCGACTTTCGGAAAAAGTTTTACAATTGGACGCGAATATCGACGTCAAATTTGACGTCAATATTCGCGAGTTTTGGGGAAAATCGTGAATATTGACGTCAATATTGACGTCATTATTCACGATATGCGTGTCCCTCCAGGGCCACCATAGCTATGTTCTAATCAATATTTCTTCCCAAACAGTTTGCAAAACAGGACAACTAAGGTTTGGTTCAGCAAGCAACGGCTATGTTCTAATCAACATTTCTTTCTGAAACTTTCCACACATACGAACTATTGTATAAACAACAAAATATCAACAAGGACCTAATTTGCATATTTAATGTTAATTAGACCACTAATGGACTTTAATCTGAACACTAACTACGCAAACACTACGAAAATCACATAATTTAAGAGGTTTTCGATCATCTGATCGCACCAAAAAAATAGGAATACATGTATGTAGAGGAAGACTTGGGCTTTCCAAATTACGCAAAATCTCAAAATTTACCGCCTCTTCATATTTTGACTTTGGATGGCCATATTTCCGAATCACATCGTGCGACTTTACTCTCATATTGTGGTGACAGGTCACAATACGCAGAGAAACATGGTGACATAATTTGTCCAACTCAAATCTCGGTAGATTGCAACACCAAAATCCACGAGTACAACAGTTGCACATACATCTACGAGAAGGATTCGAGTATTACTAGTGGGTAAAACCGTAAGCTTTGACAGTAATTTTGTTGCCGTTTCTAAAAAAACGAATGTAGTTATTTGCATTGCATGTTGTGGTCTTATTTGTTGCGTTTTGTTTATTACATGCATTTAAGCCGTGTTAAATACATGTATTGATGCAGGCTAAATCAGATCAGATTCTCGATTCTTATAAGATGCATAAGTCTCGCTTCTTGACTGACTTAAATGAATTTCTGGTTGTTTCCCTTTGTATCTCTTTTGCACATGTTTGCCATTCGTGCGAAAGTTTAATATTTTATTGACCAATTATGAACTAACTTAGGGCCTCAATTTCGTTATTGTATTTGATATTTCTTCATAAATTCATTGTATTTCTGCAGTGAAACGAGAAACCACAAATCAGAAGAAGAAAAATCGACCGGAGCAAAAAAACTACAAGGCACATAAAAAGCTCAAAAATTAAAGGCACTTACACAGAAAAGACTATATCTGTTTTATAAACTAGTTAAATAATACGAGAATAAAACTAAATCTTCGCATGATGACATGTAGATGTGTCTCTGACTTCAAAGCAGTGGAAACTACAACACATTAACGACAATGAACTCCATCCAAGTATATAAAATAGAAGAGAACATAGGGCATAGAATCACTTGGCCATCGAAAAGACTTAGTTCTCTTCAGCCGGGAGAAAGTTTGTATGAATTTTCTTTGGACTAATAACCACATGGGCCTAACACCCAACTTATCTTTTCTTCTACCATTGTCATCCAGATTAATCCCTCGTCAGGATTGTTGCTTTGGTTTTTTTCTCTTTCTTACTGTTTACACCCCTTTATTGTAATAAACAATTTTTTCCATTCTTTTTCCTGGCACCCCCCCCTTTTCAATAATTACCCATGTCCAACAATTTTTTTAGTTCTTTCCTTTGATCCTCACCCTAGTCCTTTTCCTTGTGGTTTCACCCCTTATTTTAATCCCCAACCAGGTGCCCCATTTACCCAATTGGTCAGTCTTTGATCCTACACCCACGCGGACGTCTTTTATTCCCTGGCCTAATCGTCCTTTTGTTGGTTCTTCCACCCCACTTCTGTTACCCCTCTTTAGTGTTTCTCCTCCCAACCATGTTATGTATCATGCTTGTGTGTCTCTCTTTATAGGTTTATTTTAAGCCGCTTAAAAAACCTGACTAGTCTATAGAATAAGGTGCTCGTTGCAGGAGTCTATGATATGCGAGCAGATACGGTGATTATACAAAACAATAACGAAACGAGACTCGCTTTTGCTACTTTTTCCTAGCCGTCTCCAGCGATAGCATATGAATAGGTTCAATGCAGCTTGGCAAATGTGATTTCTTGTAACAAAGGGTGTACACTGTACAACTTGATTTACAATATTCCATTGCTTGCATTGACAAGACCATACAATAATATCGTTGGAACTGGTCGATAATACAACATCTCTGGCTGGCTGTTAAATGGCTGTTATTTGGTTGACTGGTTAAGCTCTCACTGAGCAAAACGTTTGTTGTGCTATCAATTGCGTGGGACGTCATAATTGAGCTCTTTCATGCCCAACGGTCATTTTTCCGTTGATGAAGCTGCTTTTGTAAAGACTGGATTCACTGAAGTTTCATGCAGGATATAGAGTTAGGTCATTGCAGTTGAGGCATACAAACATTTCACAATATTGGGAACGGGTGTACGTGGTAAAGGCAACATTTAGGATCACCGCAAATTATTATTTAGTGTCACTTAAATTTCAATAAACGTTAGTGTCTGGTGTTGCTGAACGTCCCAATAATACTGGCGAACTGGCGAAGTAAGTCATCAGAAGACAGCGAGAAAGATGAACTTATTCGGTCTCATGCTACTGATATTGACGTCCGTCCGTTTTTAGTCTGAGGACGTCGACGGTGTAGTAGCTGATCTCTGCAGCACACCTCACTGCCCGCCACCCTGGCGTGCTTTCCAGGGGCACTGCTATCTGTGGGTGGACACACCAATGCCTTGGATGGATGCTGAGCGCCACTGTCAGATGCTGTCTCACCCGGGGAAGATGGTCCATCTTGCGTCCATCCACAGCCAAGAGGAGAATGAGTTTATCAGAGATTATGTAAATAACGCCTCTGGCTTGGCGGCTACTCATAGCTACTGGATTGGCTACAATGACGTCGACTGGGAGAATCATTTCCAGTGGAGTGATGGATCTGATGTATCTAACGAGTGTTGGGGGTCAGGTGAACCGAACAAATTGCCAGTCGACGAAGACTGCGTCGAATGTCGATCCGAATATGGCAGTAAATGGAATGACATACCGTGCGATAACAACTTTGTTTTTGTCTGCAAACTAGAGTAACTCTATTACTTTACATTTGGCTTCGTTGCCATCACTATATCTGGCAATTGGAAAACCACCATAATTGGAACAAAACTATCGATCAACTGCTCCGCATAATATGAAGGGGCTCAATAGAGCTTGGCGCAAATGCGACTTCCTGTACTAATATGTGCACGCTGTTACAATTTCATCTACGATACCGTACTCCCTTACTCCCAGCATAATAATAATAATAATAATAACGAATATTTATAGTGCGCCGGTATCCGTCATAAATGACGCTCATGGCGCATAACAATTGTTAAAAGCATAAATATTGTTGCACCGGCAAGACCACGTTCATACAACGATATAATAATTGGAACCGGTCGATAATGTAATAAGCGGCGCCCGCATCCACCAGTAGTGACTGTTGGGGCACTGGCGGCATTTATTGGTAAAACACCTTACGTTGTCACTTGTATAGGACGGACTTGATCGGGTACAGCCAGTCATTTCAGAAAAGATGCCTTAACTGCAAAAGGTTCGATCGAGCTCAAATTACAGCCAAGATGAAGATGAATTCATCAAATATAATCTGAATAGGTTCGATGCAGCTTACCAGTTGCGATTTCACGAATAACAGCGGGTGTTCACTGCACAATATAATTTACAATATTCTATTGCTTGTACTTACAAGACCATAACATTGATACTGGTCGATAATACAATATATCTTGCTGGCAATTACATTTCTGCAGTTTGGGCGACTGGTGGAGCTCGCACTGAGCGAAACGTTTGGTGCTCTGTCAATTGCGTGGGTTGCCATAACTGAGCGCGCTGAAGCTGCTCTTGTAAAGGTTAATTGAGCTTGACTAATGTAGAATATTGAGGTGGGCCATTGCAGTTAAGGCATATGAACATTTCACAACATTAGGAACGGGTGCACATGGTAAAGGCAAAATATATGCTCGCCGCGAAATCTAATTTAGTGTCATTTAAATTTCAATGAACGTTAGTGGCTGGTGTTGCTAAATGACCCCGTAATACTGGCGAAGTAAGTCATCAGAAGTCAGCAAAAAGATGAACTTATTCGGTCTCATGCTACTGATAATGACGTCCGTCCGTTTTTTGTCTGACGACGTCGACGGTGTAGTAACATGCTCTCTGCAGCACACCTCATTACTGCCCGCCACCATGGCTTGCCTTCCGGGCACTGCTATCTGTGGGCAGACACAACAATGTCCTGGATGGATGCTGAGAGCCACTGTCGGATGCTGCCTCACCGGGAAAAGATGATCCACCTTGCTTCTAACCACAGCCAGGATGATGAATCCATCAGCGATTACGTCAGGAGCGCCTATGGCTTCGATGCTATTCCTATTTACTTGAATGGCTACAGTGACATTGAACGGCAGAATCATTTCCGGTGAAGTGATGGCTCTTATAGATCTTACGGGGGCTGGGTTCCAGGGCAACCAAGTAATAGCTACCACGGGATAGATGAAGACTGTCTCGAACGCGTGCCCAGTCATCACCATGAATGGAATGACCGTAGGTGCAATGCGCAAATCCTATTATTTGTAAAGTCTGGAGCCTACGCTACTGATGATGTGGGACACAAGTCCATAATATTTGAGTCTACTGAACTATGTTGACTTTTGCACAATGGTACAAGGACAGAAACAACCGGGTTTAACAGCATGAGAAACAGTAATATTATTGCAGCGAGGGACAGACAAAGAATGTGTCGAATGCCGATCCAATTTTCGCTACGAATGAAGTGACAATCAATTTGTGCGATACATGCAAATTAGTCGTTGATGCAGCATGCAAGGTATTAATATCACAACTACTCTGATTAATTAAGTTTCTAAAATTAAACTTGGAATCGCCTATAATTAGAATCAACGTCTGTGCAGCAAATTAAACATGGCATGAAGGTATTTTGACCGGTAACACCAATGTATAAACTAAGGATCTTAATAACTTAGACTCTGTGATTCGGGTTGATGTAGTGAACTCAAAGGAATGCTTAAAAGTAGGACACACCATTGGTAATTGCTTGAATTATTAAGAATGAGTGGAGTTTTTTATGTAATAGTAAATATATCGTTTAACTGACCTGTCCAAAGTTTTACAATCATGGATGCCAAGAAAAAAAGCAAGAAAAACGGCGTTCTTTTAAAAAGAATATCAAATTTGTCTGAACAATTAAAGAATATCTAGCGCAATCATAGTGCTGGATGTCTAGAATTATTATTTAATTTCAAATAAGTAAGCTATTTCTTAATAATTTGGTAGTAAAATGTTTCGATGTGCAAATGGTGTATCCTACATTAATTTACTTTATATGCTTAGTAGTTCTAAACACAATTAAAAAAAAGTAATACTCTGTTGTATTGGGGACATTTTTGTCATTTGGGGGGACATTTTTGTCATTCGTGTGAAAGTTAATAATTTATTGAAAAATATGAACTCATTGAGGGCCTCAATTTCGTTATTGTATTTGATCTTTCTTCATAAATTCATTGTATTTCTGCAGTGAAACGAGAAACGCACAAATCTGAGGGAAAACAATTTTGAGCAAAAAAAAACCTACAAGGCACATAAATAGCTTAGAAAAATAAAGGCACTTGCACATAAATATGGAATTCCATTGCTGCCATTTACGCGGCGCATTTGTGGCAGTGTTGCTTTGGTCCGCAGCCGTTTCCGCCGTCAACGGCGCATAGTCGCGTCGTACCGTCGCATAGTCGCGTCATGCCGTCGCGTCGTGCCGTCGCGTCGTACCGTCGCAAAGTTTTGTACTGTTTTGTACGGCGGAAACGGCTGCGGACCCAAGCAACACTGCCAAAAATGCGCCGCGTAAATGGCAACAATGGAATTCCATATTTAAAGGACTATAGCTTGAGTTAAATAAAAAGAGAATAAAACTAAATCTTCGCATGATGACATGTAGATGTGTCTCTGATTTCAAAGCAGTGGAAACTACAAAATATGAACGAAAACTTCATCAAAGAAAATATAAAATAGGAGAGAACATTTGACATAGAATCAATCACCTGGACATCAAAAAGACTCAGTTCTCCTTAGCCGGGAGAAAGTTTGGATGAATTGTCTTTGGACTATTCAACCACATGGGCTGAACATCCAACTAGGAAATGATTAACCTATTTTTCTTCTCCCGTTGTACCATCTGTTTCAGATTAATCCCTTGCCAGGATTGTTGTTTTTATTTTTGTTTTGTTCTTACTCCTCTGGTTGCTCTTGTCCAATTTCCGGTTACACCCCTTTCTTGTAATACTGTTTCCTACTCTTTTCCCTGGCACCCCTCCCCCTTCAATAATTAACCCAGTCAAACTTCTGTTTTAGTTCTTTTCTTTGATCTTCACCCTGGTCTCTTTCCTTGTGGTTTCACCCCTATCTGTTTTCCAACCAGGTTTTCACCCCCTTTACCCAATGGGTCTGTCTTTGATCCTATACCCACTCTGACCTCTTTCATTCCCTGGCCTAATCCTCCTTCTGTTGGTTCATTCACCCCACTTCTGTTATCTCTCTGTTGTGTTCCATCTCCAAACTACGTTATGCATCATGCTTGTATGTCCCCCTTTATATGTTTGTTTCAAGCCGCTTACAAAAATAACCGAATTGCCTATACAACAAGGTGCTCATTGTACGAGCGTCTATGATATTGTGGCGTCCGTGCCGGTTAGGCGATAGAGGGCACCAGAGCGGTTCCACGGTGGAACCACATACATAAATAACCTACAGAGAGACAGCGCCTATGGAAATCAACGTCCAGGTACCGTAATTTCGAAAGCGCCTGACTAAGAATGAAGTCGTGGGCGGAAGTGGTTGACAAATGTGCACAACTCTATGGATAAAACTTCGGGAGGACGGATACAAATCGGTAATTTCGGTTGAAAACGAGGCTGATATCGACGAAAAATACCTTCAGCTGTTAACTATTTAAATGCTGCATAGTTATGAATAAGTTTTTTTGTTTTGTCAAAAAGAATGAGTTCTTACAGAAATTTGCCCACGATTTGTGGCTTTCATGACATTTCACTCGCAGGCGCTCCCTGCTGTCCGTCTATAGGTTATTTATGTCTGTGGGTGGAACCGCCTAGTCTCCCCAGAGCCCTGCCAGTACACCTAGGCGACCCGTTGCGGAAGGCGCATTCGCCCGATCAGTTTTAGTGCCGCGTTGTAACGGTAAACTTCTTGTCACAGTTTTAAAGTAGTTGGAATAAACGGCCTAAAACAAAAGAACGAAACCAGAGAATACCTGTTTTGGTTCTCCAAAACGTTACATTGGTGGCAGTGGTTGGCATACGGGAGGACGAAAAACCAGGTGAAGTTTCTCATGTTTGTGGCCGAAGAGGCAGGCCGGAGTACGGTCCTGGGAGTCAGGGTGTCTCCTCGGAGAGGAGTTTGGGGAGGATAGCTGAGAATTTCGGGCCGCCCCATGTAGTAGACGGCGGCGCAGCAGACGTTTCGCTCCACGGGAGCCAGTGGGACGGAGCTGCTCCGCACACAAGCCAACGGAGCGGAGCGGTCGGGGTTGCTCCGCACGGGAAACAGTGGAGAGGGGGCTGAAGGGGCCGCTCCGCAGAGAAGGCAGTGCAGCGGAGTCGCCAGGGCTGCTCCGCACTGGAGCCAACAGGGCGGAGTTGCTCCGCACCACGGCAATGGAGCGGAGCCGCCGGAGCTGCTCCTCACGGGAGCCAGTGGGACAGAGCTGCTCCGCACGAAAGCCAACGGAGCGGAGCTGTCGGTTTTTCTTCGCATTCGAGACAGTGGAGGAGGGGGGAGGGGGCTGGGGGGGGGGGGGGGGGGGGGGGGGCTGGGGGGGGGGGGGGGGGGGGCTGGGGGGGGGGGGGGGGGGGGGAGTTTCTCCGCACACAGGTCAGTGGAGAGGAGCCGTCTGGGTTGCTCCGCACATGGGGCAATGGAGCGGAGCCGCTGGAGTTGCTCCTCACGGGGAGCAACGGGACGAGTATGTTCCGCACACAAGGCAAGGGGGAGGAGCCTCAGAGCTGCTTCTTGTGGGAGTCAACGGGGCGGAGCTGCTCCGCATACGAGCCAATGGAGCGGAGCCGCTTGAATTGCTCCTCACACGAGGCAATGGGGCGGAGCCGCCAGGACTGCTCTGCACCGGAGTAAACGTGGCGGAGCTGCCCCGCACACAAGCCAATTGAGCGGCATTGCTCCGCGCGAGAGTCAATGAAGCGGAGCTGCTCCGCACGCAAGTCAATGAATGGAGCCATCAGCGCTGCTCAGCACGGGAGCCAACGGGGCGGAGCTGCTCTCCGCACAAGACAATGGAGCGGAGCCGTCGGCACTGGAGTCAACGGAGCGGAGCTGCTGTGCACACAAGTCAGCGGAGCGGAGATGCTCCGCACACGAGCCAATGGAGCCGATACGTCGGCACTGTTTCGCACGGGAGCTAACGCGACGGGGTTGATCTGCTCGCAAGCCGGCAGAGTTGTGCCGACCCGAGTGCTCGGCGAGGGGCCGCCTCAGTGGGGAGACGCCGTGGAAAGACACCACTCGGTGCTCCCTGGTTGACCCGGGCAGGCTCCCGCTATGGGACGGCATGGCGTGCCTGACGTTGGGAGAGCCCTAGGCCAGCGGAGGGAGCCACGCCTAGGCCGGCGGCAACTGGAGTCGCCACAGTGCCGGAACCACTGGGGACAGGTAGCCGGAGACCGATGATACTTCCGGATATAAGTTTGACGGGGTTGCGTACCTGGCGTCTCACCTGAAGGGTACGGCCCGGTAAGCACCGGCGGTCTCGGCACTCCTTCGGCCCACGGCTGGGGCGGCGGGGGGCCGGCCTTCCCTTTCCGGCGGGGGCAGTCTCTCCTAAAGTGGCCAAACTCGTGGCACCTGTAGCACTCCACCTGAGCCTGCACGTTGGGCTTGTATTCCACTGGAAGGACCGACTCAGGCTCTACAGCAGAAACTTGAGGAAGCTGCCCTACCGACCTCACATCTCTTGCTCCGGCCTTTACTTTCCGGCTAAACTCCTGGGGCTCTATGAACGCCCCCATCTCGCCCGCTAGCGCGATGGCTTCGGTCAGGGTCGCCGCCTTCCGGAAGAACAGGTGACGCTGCAGCTGTTCCTCCCCCAAGGCCTTCCGGAACGCATCCACGCCCAAGTCCTCCCGGGCCTGCGCAGGTAGTCTATGGTAGCTTTTCAGCACCAGCCGCCGACAGAGTGGTGTCGACCCGAGTGCTCGGCGAGGGGCCGCCTCAGTGGTGAGACGCTGTGGGAAGTCACCACTCGGTGCTCCCGGTTGACTCGGGTATATTTCCCCCAAACGAGCCGCCCCTATGTTCTAGTCCGCCGTTCGTTAATTGTTTCCCCTTGCGTCCTAGGATAATAAGACCAGTCCCCATCAAGGTCATCTGCCGGTACCGCCACAATATACAATTAGTCAAGCTCAATTAAACCTTTACAAAAGCAGCTTCGCCTAAAAATTGCCGTTTGGCATGAAAATGCTCATTATGACATCCCGCGCAATTGACAGCGCAACAAACGTTTCGCTCCACCAGTGAGAGCTCCACCAGTCACCCAAACTGCAGACATTTAACTGCCAGCAAGATATATTGTATTATCGACCAGTTCCAATGTTATTATTGTATAGTCTTGTCAGTGCAGTACAAGCAATACAATATTGTAAAATAAATTGTGGAGTAAACATCCGATGTTACATGAAATCACATTTGGCAAGCTACATCGAACCTATTCACAATACATTTAATACATTTATCTTTATCTTGGTTGTGGATGAACGCAAGGTGGACCGTTTTATATTTTTTTTGATAATTTAAGCTCGATCAAACCTTTGCAGTTAGAGCATATTTTCTGAAATGACTGGCTGTACCCGATCAAGTCCGTCCTATACAAGTGACAACGTAATCTAAGTTTTACCAAGAACTGCCGCCAGTGCTCCAACAGTCACAACTGGTGGGGGCGGGCGCCGGTTATTACATTATCGACCGGTTCCAATTATATCGTTGTATGAATGTGGTCTTGCGCAGGGCGTAGCGACCGGAGTGTGTGGGGGTGTCACCCCCCCCCCCCCCCAATAATTTTTATCAGTCGGCATTTCAAGCCTCAGTCGGCTACGTGACCACAAACAAATCTGTCGACAAAATGGGCCACCAAATTAATAATTGCCTATTTGCTGACCGAGGCTCCAAATGCCGACTGAGGGAAATTACACAGAAAACCCTCTCGGTAATTATCTACCATACTTTATTCATCGTCTATCGTCAGGTATACATTGACCCCCATTTGACCCCAAGTTATTGTGAGACTTGGGACTAAGTGACCATTAGGCAGGTGACTGAGGGCTCAAATTGTCCACAGAACAGTAAATCTCAATGTCCTTACCTCAGTTCAAGTTTCCACAGAACTATAAATCTTAATTCTTAACCTACAATGTGTACACTACAGTGAATTGGTAAAAGTAGGCGGTTTTGCAGTGAAATGTTTAATATGCGATGATGTCTTGATGTTGATCACCTTTTGATTATGCATGATGCCAGTCATCCCCCGCTCCCATTATAAGTTCCGCTCAGAAGAAAAATAATGCAATACCAAATGCCAAGAAAAAATTAGCAAATTTTAGTCAGAGAAAAGTCAGAGAAAAGTAGCCAGGAAATGCCTCAGATTGCACCACAGAGCATCTAGAATCCAATTTTTGAGGAGGCCCTTAAGCGGGCCCTGGACCCCACGCCGTAAATGGCTTCGCTCTCGCTCGGCTCCAAGTCGGCAAATACGTAGATCACAGGTCAATATTTTCAATTTTGTCACACTAAGCAGATCCTTATAGTTCTTGTATTAACATAGATTCATTCTAATTCAAGTGCAGTGCAGTGCAATATTGTAATTAATGTGTTTAGTATTGTGACAGTGTTACATGTAATTTTCATTTGATTTTTAATTAAAGTTTATTTCAATCAATATCTTCTGTTCTGTGCCCACATCTGTCACGAGAGCTCGTGCTTATTTTATAAGGTACAAGGAACAATAGGGCACATATATAGTCCTATTTTCCTAGACACAGACACAGACACATGGTTAAATAATAATAAATAATAATTAACCATTTTTATATAGCGCATAACACATAGTGATTAAACATGTCCCTATGCGCTGTAGAGAAAGAAAAAAGACAACAAAATACAAATACAAGATGTACTAGGTTTCAAACAAAAATGCATGACCTAAATGTTAAATAGGTGCGTCTTTAAAGCAATCTTGAACTTATCAATGGAATCAATATTTTTCAAATGTTCCGGGAGATTGTTCCATAGGGTTGAAGCAGTGTGAGCGAAGCTGCGTTCACCATATGACATGGTCGAAACTGGTGGAATAACAAACAATTTTTTCTTATTAGAACGAAGATTTCTTGATGGTGTGTACAATGTTAACAGCTCTATCAAATAAGGTGGCGCAAAATTATAAAAACATTCGTATGCCAACAACAACATTTTGAATGAAATGCGAGAGTGAATGGGTAGCCAATGTAATTCTCTTAGGAGAAGAGACACAGATTCATGTTTCCTAATGCGAAATATCTTGAAATAACTTGGATGCGAGCAATTCTTAAAAGCTCTTGGTAAATTAAACTTCTGAAGAAGGCCTCCTTTTGAGGAAAGAGTCAATAATAGCTTAAACATGCTTTCATAAGTTGACCGATTTATTATTCTTAAGCGGATTTGTGCATCAGATGGACACTTAAGAACGAGCTTTTCGTATTCTGGGTTGCCAGATGAACATGTTGACATAAGTTTTGTGGACGTACTCGATCATACGGATAAAATTATAATCACGTGGTGGGTCAAAAGGGTACACTTTTTAGGCTTAATTGCATGTTTAAGCCATGAAGACACCAACAAAATACTACTTTAACTGGTCCTTGTCCATAATGTTTAGACCTTCACATTAAACCTTATTTCAATCCTCTACCCCATGTGGTTCCGGAGAAATGGCATATGTGACCCGCTCCATCGTAATCAGGAATAAGTCGCTGAGGCCGTTTTACGCAATCGGCCGTTGAAGTGAACGCATGGGTGAAAATCGTGACCAAGTCGATTTTCTGAACATTGTAGTTTTAGGAAGTGTAGTTATCACAGATTATTTTTGTTAATGTCTTGTATGTAAAATCTATCAATAAAGATGAAAATTAAGAGGATTTGTGTGGGCTGTTCGTATGATTTTGGTCAATTTTGTTTATTTCAAACCTGTTTTTCTCGGAATGTGGATTCGGCAAATAAATATAAACCTGTCATCTTCATCAGACCATAACTTTTTTGAGACTTATTCCTGATTTCGATGGAGCGGGTCACATATTTCAACGTTCCCGGAAACGTAATTAGGTCAATTATCGATCTTTGACCCATTCTTAAGTGGATTAGTACATGGAGTTGAAACTTAAGAATTAGATATTCGTAATCAGGATAGTCTTGGGGTACATCTAAGCCAAAATGTGTCCTCGTACGTGACAATACCGATAAAAGTGCTAATTAGCGTTAATTAGGCCATTCTTAAGTGGCTTAGTACATTAGTTGAAAACTTAAGAATTGGCTTTTTGAAATTAGACTCCCTTGAAGTACATATGAAAGAAAATTGGTCCTCTTACGCCACCAATACCGATACAAAAATTCGGGGGGTCATTTTGAGAGTGACCCCAGGGGGCAGTGCAAAGTTGCCAAACTTAAGAATCCACATTTTGGGGTTCCCACACATAGTCCTACTCATTTCAGGTGTCAAACCTTTTGTACTCAACAATCCCGATAAAAGTCTGCTAGCTCCTGGACTATTGGGTTTTATGACCTGATCGAGCCTGAAAGAGGTATTGAAACACAATGTGATTTTGGGTAGGGTCAGACACTACGATGTCACAGTGTGACACTATGATGGTTAAGTGGCCAGAGAGTGGATGTGATTTTTGGCAAGGCACTAACACAGGATGTGATATTGAACTTTAACGACATCATCCTAGATGTGATTTGTGGCTTGGGTTTGATTTTGGTGCTGTGGATGTGATATTGCGTAATATCTACCAAAATCACATCTAGGCGAGTCACCTTTTCATTTTTGTAGGGAAATCACAACCAGGCAGTTCACTGTGTAACGTTTTTTGAAATTGAAATGACACAAAATAATAATTCGCGGTGATCATAAATGTGGCCTTTATACCACGTACACCCGTTCCAAAATATTCTGAAATGTTCGTATGCCTCAACTGCAATGACCCACTTCTACATATTACATTAGTCACTCCAATTAGTAACCCTAAATTAGCCATATATTAAGCCAATCTGTGAAAATTTTAAAAGAAGCTAATTTCAACTGATTTTGGTGGGTATGGGTATGGACAACTACCAAAAAAAAGGAAGGAGGGATGGGGGTTGGGGAACTTTTTTTATTAGAGGTCAAAGGTCATTGACCCCTGCCCAAATCTCTAAAAATTATATTTCAGCAACAAAATATGGTATATAGATGATTTTGGTGTCAAAATGCACAGAATTACAACAGAAGATGACATCAAATAATTATTGACCCTTGGGACCAAATCCTGACCTCCGAAAATGAGGTCAAAGGTCACAAAACAATTTTATCACTAAAATGTCATATTTATAGCAACAAAATATGGTATATAGATGATCTTGGTGTCAAAATGCACAGGATTATGAAAGAAGATGACATAGAATAACTACTGACCCTTAGAAAAGAGGTCAAAGGTCAAAAATAGACGTAATACTAAAATGTCATAATTAGTAAAATAACAGGAAAATTACCATGAGCACAAACAAATCTAAGAGGCTAATTTCAACTTATTGTGGCAGGTATGGGGGTTATTAATTATTCCAAGAGCAAAAAGCAAAATTACCATTAAATAAAAATGAGCACAAACAAATCGAAGAGGCTAATTTTAACTTACGTGACGGGTATTGGAGTTATTATTTATTCTAAGAGCAGAGGTCAAAGGTCATTGACCCTGGACTAAAACACTATAAATTGTATCTCGGCAACAACATATGGTAATTGTATGATCTTGGTGTCAAAATTCTCATAATTACACTGGAAGTAGAAAAATGTAAAGTGTGATATACATGTAGGATAACAAATTGACCACCACATATGACCTCAAAGGTCAAAGGTCATTATTCGAAGCCCCATATTGAATCCACAAACCACCACCCCAGAGATATACATATAACATAAAACAACATGAATTATGTCTTTGTTTAAGGAGTGAATACTCATAAAACCTAGTTAGCCTACATGTACCTTGACTAGTTACCCCAGTGAAGTGAGATGTCCCAAAAGTTTCCATTATTAAGGAGAGGAGCTTGGTGCACCTTGCAGAGAGTATTGTATACAGCAGAGAGATTCAGCACACCCTAAGTCGGTATTTGGCGGCTTAATCAAGGGCGAAGTGACTAGATACAAACGTATATGTACCCATTTAAAAGAGTTTGAGGAGAGGGTTAAATTCTTCAAAGACAAACTTAACAAGCGCGGATACACAAACGAAGACCTAGCGCTCCTTCCTCAAAGGGGCAAGACTTCCGCGGACTCTAAGCGTGAGAGAAAAAACAAATACCCCACTGGTGTTCGTCCTACCATACTACCCACGAGTCACGCACCCAGCCCTCAAACGGGCCCTTCTCAAACACTGGCACTGGATTAGTGAAAACGAATACCTAAATACATGTAGGCTATTTTGATACCCAACCCTTGGCATACAAACGGCACAAAAACATAAAATATGAACTTGTTCGATCTAGGACTAAAGCATCTCCACAATCCAACCAAGAAGAAAACAACCTGGATGAGGAGAATGTGCAAATCCTATTGGAACTATTGGAAGAACAAAACAATGATCAAAGAAATGGATCTCAAGACTAAAACAAAATAAATAAGTCAAGATGCCTTCCTTTCGATCAATACCCCCCAAAAGCCGGTATTTGTCCTTGCAATCTGTCATATAAACCGACACACAAATACAAACAAGGAAAAAGAAAAGTAAACTGAAAGAATGGTGACTGATGAAGTGCATTATATAGCACAAAAAATATGCCCTGCTCTACTTCCAAAAAAGGAGAAAAAAAGGGGACGGCATATTATTACCGGTAATAATCAATCACTGAGTGAACTAAAAACAAAGGATCACTGTTGCAATACACAAACCGGTCATCGCGTCGCCAAAACTAGCGACAGGGTTTGAAACTCCCGCTTTTAGGGAATGGCTAACCCAACGATGTATTTTCCCGTCCACGGAACTCCAACCACTGACTGTCATCTAGCAGAGATAATGTGGCTAGAACTGATCCCCCCGGCCCCAGATGCGTGTCTTACAAAAAATAAATAAAAAATAAGAGTTAAGAATTACGCTCTGGCCAGTCAAACAACCACTCTCTGGCATACCGGGCATACCCACTAGATAACGTACAATTACAGATTTAACTCTGCCAGTCACAAATCCATACTTGTCAGCAGAACCGGTCTCAAGAAAATAACGAAAAACACGGAGGGGTTCTCTTGAAACTTGTACATGTAACCACCCCCCCCCCCCCTCCTACCGACTGCAATCTCGCAGAAAAAAATGTGGCCAGAACTGACTTCCCAGAAGCGTATATCACTAAGAAAAAACTAATATTAAGAATTACGCTCCGGGCAATATAGTTACGCAACCACACTGCTGGCATACCAGCAAATCATAAATATACAGATTTATCTCTGCAGACCAGCAACAAACATACAATCTCATGATACTTCACGCAGAAGAACTGTTGCAGCATCTCCAAAACAATAACGAAAACGATGAGAAATAGTTCTGACTTGTGACAACTTCCTAAACACCAACCCCTTCCCATAGTAGAATGATCGAGTTCTGATTCACTGCAGCTAACACTGGGATTGATCAAACAAACAACAACAAATAAACTTATCATTCCTTGAAGTATGCCTGCATAAACCGGTTTCCCTTTGCTATTTTCTTGCAAAAGCACTTCATCTTTAACTAAAAAACCCAATAGTCTCACATAAAAAGAAAACAATTCCACATAACCCAGCATTAGACGTCCTTCAATTTAATGTCCTTCCCATGTGACCGAGAATCGTTTTAATAAAAAAACAAAACGTAGGCTGAATGTATGATTACGCTCCTTCCCAACAAACACCAAACATGATTATAAATGCACATATACTTTACATACACAAACAATTTGACACTAATGAACTTTAACCGCCCCTCCCCCCCCCCGCCCAATTGCTAATTTTGACCTTTAACCTCGTATTTTGGTGGTGAAGAATACATTTCATATTTTGTTTGTCTCCTAGTATAATTCTGTGCATTTTGACACCAAGATCATCTAGGCCTATGAAAAACATACTGCTGCTGAGATACAATTTATAGTGTTTTAGTGCAGGGTCAAAGACCTTTGACCCTCGGAGAGGGAATTTCCCCCTCCTTCTTCTGTTTCGGAATAAATAATAACCCCCATACCTGCCACAATAAGTTGAAATTAGCCTCTTAGATTTGTTTGTGCTCATGGTAATTTTCCTGTTATTTTACTAATTATGACATTTTAGTAATACGTCTATTTTTGACCTTTGACCTCTTTTCTAAGGGTCAGTAGTTATTCTATGTCATCTTCTTTCATAATCCTGTGCATTTTGACACCAAGATCATCTATATACCATATTTTGTTGCTATAAATATGACATTTTAGTAATAAAATTGTTTTGTGACCTTTGACCTAATTTTCGGAGGTCAGGATTTGGTCCCAAGGGTCAATAATTATTTGATGTCATCTTCTATTGTAATTCTGTGCATTTTGACACCAAGATCATCTATATACCATATTTTGTTGCTGAAATATAATTTTTAGTGATTTGGGCAGGGGTCAATGACCTTTGACCTCTAATAAAAAAAAATCCACAACCCCTATCCCTCCTTCCTTTTTTTTGGTAGTTGTCCATACCCATACCTACCCAAATCAGTTGAAATTGGCTTCTTTTAAATTTTTCACAGATGAACCTTAAGTTAGGGATACTAAATGTTTATAAGAGAAGATTCATCACCAGAAAATGATGGTCGTTGGGCCTGAAAAGGCTCAAATATGACGTCCCACGCAATAGACAGCACAACAAACGTTTTGCTCAGTGAGAGCTCAACCAGTCACCCAAATAACAGTCATTTAACAGCCAGCAAAATATATTGTATTATCGACCAGTTCCAATGATATTATTGTATGGTCTTGTCAATGCAAGCAATGGAATATTGTAAATTAAATTGTACAGTGAACACCCTTTGTTACAAGAAATCACATTTGCCAAGCTTTATTGAACCTATTCATATGCTATTGCTGGAGACGGCTAGGAAAAAGTAACAAAAGCGAGTCTCGTTTCGTTATTGTGTTGTATAATCACCGTATCTGCTCGCTCCTATACAGACGATGTGCCCTCTGACGTCACGTGTTTACAACTGTATTCAAATGTGCTCGGTGTGGCGGTCTCACTTCTCCGGCGTGCTAGCTTCTCCGGGCAGATTGAGCGGATAAGTCAGCACGTTACAATCCATACTCATTTATCCGCTGTGCTTACTTCTCCTGATGCCGGGCTACCAACAGAGGGCGCTATCACCATATTTTTCATCGCATTTATGACATGATGTGTCTGATTTCGGGACCAATTTTCGTTAACTGGTCACCCAGATAACTATATAGGGAAAAGACAACCAAATTGGGCAACATGATCAACAAAGATGATTTAACAAAGATGAAAATAATTTAATTTAAAGATTGTAGCAAGTTGTTTTCATCAGATGGGGATGAATTGATTGACTGAACTGAGGGGAAGTTTTAATTTTATCTCTGAGCACTCACATGAGGCGTACTATGTGTAAATATTTTTGATGGATAACACCGCAATTATTATTATAAATAAATGCAACATGCAACTGTACACTTTTTAAATACATTTTATTTGACCCTATTTCTTTCATACAGTATACATTATAATAATCTTTTTTTTACGAAGTCTCTGTATATATTTAGTTGTCTAGAACGGAATTTGCAAAGAGGGTTGTGGAGTTTTCTATTTGCTTCCATTATAAAACTTGCAAACGTATATGCAATACTCCGTCCAGCGGTTTTGAGGATTATATTAATTGGAACTTATTTACCGCAGCTGAGGTTGACGCCGACCTAAAGCTATATGTGCCTTAAAAATTGACACATCTAATACAATCCGGCATTCAACAGTGATCTTCTAATTGTCGCTGTTTTAACCTCATATTTGGAGGACAATAACTTAAGAACAAATTCATGTTGACATTACTGGGGTTTTCCTTGCACCTCTAGGGCTGTACCTTCTTCTTAATGTCTTCTCTATACAGTTTTCTCCAGGCTTACAAGCTACAGTCCTTGGGCGCTTTTGAGAGATTCTTGGTTTCATTATTGCACCCTCAAGCGATGCTTGAATTTGTGTTTGCAGAATTATCTTCCGCTCGATGTTACGCAATGTTTCTTTACAGCCAGTCAAAATACCCGATGTTATTGACGTCTTTATCGGTTTGTTAGTTGTAATTCAATACAATATCATTACAAAATTATCGAAAATTTGCACCAAAATTCATTGTTAAGCCTAGGTCACACCGGACAAGGACCCAACAAGGACCACCCAGGACCACCCCGGACAACCCCGGACCACAGTTTTATCAGTCCGGGGTGGTCCGGAGCGAAAAAGCGACCGACGACCGTCAAAACTCCTTCACGCCGGACCCAACAAGGAAGCACTACGGACGAACAAGGAGTCAACAAGGATGAGCACGGATCAACAAGGAGGTGACACGGACCAAGCACGGACCGCACACGGTGTCTACACGGATGACCCCGGACCGGCACGGACCAGCACGGAAGGGACACGGACTATGCCGGATCACCCCGGACCGCCCCGGACTCAACAAGGACTGCCACGGATGCTACACGGATGCTACACGGACCGCCCCGGACCACCCCGGACCACAGCATTTTCCCTATAAAAACATGAACCTTGTATGGTCCCTGTTCGTCCGGGGTCATCCGTAGCCTTGCCGTGTCCGAATAAACCATCCCGGATGCCCAAGGATGAACAAGGATGAACAAGGAGGCACTAAGGATGAACACGGAGCCAACAAGGACCCAACAAGGACCGCCCCGGACTACCCCGGACCACCCCGGATTAAGCCATCGCCCCGGATCACCCCGGATGTTTTAAACATTTTAAAACGTCCGGGGCCGACTCCCGGACCGCCAAGGATCATCCCGGACCATCCCGGACCGCCCCGGACGAACAAGGACCCAACAAGGATCGGACCCCGGACTGCCCCGGACCACGTCCGGGGTGGTCCGGGATGGTCCGGGAGTCCGGTGTGACTGGGGCTTTAAGCCCCAGTCCCATCGGACAGCAGGATACTCCAGGATACTCCCGGATACGAGTCCTTGAGTATCCTTGAGTATCCGGTGGCCTATCCGTGAGGTATCCTTGAGAGTCCGTGAAGTATCCTTGAGAGTCCTTGAGTGTCCTTGAGCATCCGGGAGTGTCCGGCGCTGTCCGGGAAGCCGAAATTTAAAAGTTGGGAGGTTTAAAAATTAGAATTTGTCCGGGAGTATCCGGGAAGAAGTCGCCCGATCCGGGAGTGTCCGTGTTGTATCCTGGAGTATCCGTGTTGATGCCGGGACTATCCGTGACGGTTCCGTGTTGATTCCGGGTATATCCGGCCCCTATCCTGGAGCGAAAAAGACGTCCCGGATCATCACGGATATGCACGGAACCGTCACGGATAGTCCCGGCATCAACACGGATACTCCAGGATACAACACGGACACTCCCGGACACTCCCGGTTAAGGACGAAAATTTTGGGATTTCCAGCCGGATGGTCACGGATACTCCAGGATGCAACACGGTGTCAACACGGATGTGACGCCGGATAGTCCCGGATAGTGACGGATAGTCCCGGATAGTCACGGACACGACACGGATTCAACACGGATTCAACACGGATAAGACACGGACATACCCGGATAACCAAGGATAACCAAGGATATACCACGGATATACACGGATATACACGGATGCGTCACGGACATGACACGGATACTGACGGATGCTTCACGGATAGTCACGGATAGTCACGGACTATCACGGATGCGCCTGGATGAACGCTGAAAAGCATATAAAAAGAGCCATTTTTTGACTTTCATCACTTCTTCTCTCGGGAGTATCCTTGAGGTATCCGTGTCATGTCCGGGAGTATGTCCGTGAGTGTCCGGAACTATCCGGGACTATCCGGGAGTATCCTTGGCTGTCCGGGGGTATCCGGCGCTGTCCGTGGTGTATCCGTGGTGTATCCGGCGGTGTCCGTGTTGTATCCGGCGGTGTCCGTGTCGTATCCTGGACTATCCGGGTAACATGCTTGTAACATGAAATTGCCTATCCTTGGGTATCCGTGTCATATCCGGGACTATCCGTGTAGTATTCGTGTAGTATCCTGGAGTATCCGTGTTGTATCCGGGATTATCCTTGACTATCCGGGCCCTTCTATCCGGCTGTTTTTCTCGACTTTTATCCGGCGGTGTCCGGGAGAAAATGACCCCCCGGATAGCCAAAAATGACCAAGGATACTCAAGGATACTCCCGGATCATGTCCGGGAGTATCCTTGAGTATCCTTGGCCGATGGGACTGGGGCTTTAGACTGCGCAATAGCCGTAGCCTTGTTGCCATTCTGTGATTTAACCTTTAACGACGTTCGACTAACAGTGCGTACGGGTATGGAGGTCAGTGTGACCACTCGTTATTTTATTTTTGTCAAGATCAGCATTCAACATCTTTAAAGATATAATCTTTCAAGATCTTGAAAGATCTTTCAAGCAGTGGCAACACTGATGGATGTAGATACGGGCAACTCGTAAACTGTAGAATTAATAAATGACAATTTTTTAAAATTATTATTATTATTATATTTTATTATTATTATATTCATGCCATAAAGAACGATATCACAATAAAGATGGGCATTGAGAAAACAACAGTTATAACAATCACTATGGTCAAAGACCTATCACACCACATCAAATTGTGAAAATAACATTATAAAATTAAAAATTAAAACATTAACATTGCACATTATATAAGACTTTATATATATTCTAAACAGAATTTTAAAAATAGGACAAGACAAGACAAACAACAAAACAAGACACGACACAATGCCCCATAAAATAAGTCAGAATACAAAGCACACAACTAAACCAAACAAACAAAACAGGACAAGACATGCACAACATGGGACAAAACATAAAACAAGAAAATATACTGCAAGACAAAACAAGACAGGACAAACACAAAGACGACAATAACAAACAGCACTTAAATGAACAAGACAACAACAACAAAACAATGAAAAATGAGAAAAAAATGAAAACTGTACATGAAAAAATTGAATAGTGCTAAAAACATTTTTAAAAACCTGTACAAAAACACTAGTCAAAACCCTTACCACATGCTGTCAAGTGGCCATCCCGTTGATCTTTGGATACATAGCGCAATTTATTATAACCCTGTGTAATTTACTCCTGACCACTAAACACTAGGCTTCTATGTTCCACTTCGTTCGCCTTATCGATAGGTCAGACAGGATCCGAAGTAGGAGTTCCGCTATCTTTTCGTTCCCACTTCCGAATTTTGAAATGGTGCCTTAGGTGTCGAAAATACGTGCCTTTTAATATACGTTGTGCATTTAAAACAAAGAATTAACATGTTTCCCCAAGGTTGATTTTGGTTAATTTATTTATTGGAGGTAGTTAGAGTCCACATAAACAAATTGCCAATACAATTTGTCTCGGTTAACAAAAATGTCTGGGTACTTGTCAATTCTTAATGGACTTGAATATCGTCACCGTTTTCACGAAGAGCCACACAATGTCAAACAATTTCTATTTTTTTTTATTTCGATTTTTTTCACAATTTTGCTTTAAAACACTGTATTAATGATGATTAACCACCGTGTCAATTCTAATTACTGGGTTCATGTACAAATTCACTTCTCATAGAATCATGTGAAGGTTTACTTACTGCAATTTTTGGCAGTTTTAAAAGGAGATAATCCTCTTCCGATTATCTCCGAAAACGCTTCAGGTTTTCTTCAAAATCCACGCGAGGTTTTTCGTTCGTGAAAACGGTAGGACGACATCACGTCGCTGTTATAGACATGTTTATGTAGACATGTTTTACGACAGACCTAAAACTGAAAGATACATCAATATCAGTTTAGTACGGTAGACAAATAGTGCCAATAGATACTGATGAATATATTGTTTTGCCAACGCGCGAGAATATTTTGTTGTACCATTTATCTGGCGGCCGCCACTTTATTATCTGGCGGCTACCACATAATATCTGGCGATACTATTCAAGTATTGTCGCAAGATTCGAGTAAAGGTACTCACGTGTTTTGTGGCGGCCGCCAGATATTATGTGGCGGCCGCCACATAATTAAGTGGCGGCCGCCAGATAAATGGTACAACAAAAATATTCTTGCGCGTTTGCAAAACAATATATTCATCTTCAGTGGCTCCAGTCTCCAGTGGCACTGTCCGTCTTCCGTAGCTTAGTGATGTGAGTTTACGGGTTAATGATTGTTTATAGTTAAAAGTGTATAAGTACATCTATGTGTGCCCTTCTTCAACTCATTAACCCAACTTTCCACCCGCCCGCTATTGGTTTCTCGGTCTCTTGGTTTCTTCACTACGGTGACTTCCATAAGAACACGTGTGAAAATAACTGTGATGTTAACTCGTCTCAGTCATCTACTATACTGTAAAAGATTAAATTCCTGGCGGTTTAATGGGCGCCACTATATTTTAACGTGGCGGACTGTGCCCGCCTTTTCCAACTTGTTATACATCACCCTCATTTCACCCGCATGCTTTTGATTTCTTAGGCACAGAATTGATTGAACACCCACTCCGCTGGTTCTTGGTCATAAGTACTTATACCAACGTATACCGGCGTTGATATGTTGCGACGATGATGCGCAGCGGCGTCCCACTCCAGGAAAGCCTCCTCCTGTCCTCCTTTACCGACAGTTACCACGCCCCGTTTGTACTCTACCCAGAAGGGGCGACGTTCATTGCCACTGACGATACCCGCCTCGAGGTATTCTGAACGCCCACCAAAATACAAACCAGGGCATTCGTTTGACCAGAAACCGGTGTAGTAACAGGCTCCGATAGCCGACTTCGAGTTCCCCCAGCCACCTATGACTATAGAAAAAAACCAAAGGGTTTCGATGTTATGAACTTATAAATTGCGGTGCCCAGAAAGGTCACCGATATAACTGCCTCGATGTGAGTCTGAACGCCCAACGAAGTGCGAACAACTTGTGGCATTCTAGTGAGTCATTGTGGAAACAGGCCCGGGTGACCGACTTAATTTCTGTCCAGCCCAGCCGTCAATAGCTGGATGATGAAAGAGTTTTAAACAACATTTTCGGTGTGGTATATGAAGCCCAGCAATGTCTCTGTGATTTTCCAACCTGATTATAGGCTTTAACTGAGGTAAAACCTCATTGATACCTCGTGTCTCGCAGAGAAACGCGACGGGGTCGACATCAGGGGTCACGTGACGCCATCTTAAAGGTGTATAAATTTAAGGGTCCTATATGTATCTGGCACAAAGGGCACGTAGTATACTTGAAGTGCCAACCTAACCTACAACAACAGAACGGTGGGACGATTGGTTCAAACTTGGTATGTAGGTAGACCGGGATGAATAAAGAAAAAAGGCGTTAGTTTTCAACCGGCGCCAGGCAGTGGTTCTTATGTTGTTCTTGTTTTTTTAAAAATAAAATTCAATTTTTCGGAACAATTACAGGATATCTAGCGCAATCATTTAGCTTAATGCCTATAAATCAATTTTTATTTTAAAATAAGTAATATATTTCTTATTAATTCGGTAGTCGATATCTGCAAATGTTCTTCAGGTGTTAGTTTCATTATTAAATTATTCAGACTCGACTCGACTGAATTATCGAAAAAACATTAAAACATGCAATTGGTTCCGGTACGGTGTCTCAGTAAATGACACAACAATTATGTCATATCTCATCAACGGAACCTCCTAAATTCAAAATTTCTTTGGTAATTGTGTCAAGTGCATATATGACGACATGATGACGTCATCAAAATGCAATATTTTTTATCGTAATACCCCAGTCGGTAAAACTATGTTTCAAAAAACGCATGTCTTGGCGAGGGACAATGAAATATTCGAACACGCGTTTTAAATGGTCACGTGTTTAACAGTAGTTCCAGACACGCATATTACATTTTATTACGCCTAGAACACATTTGAAACGCATGTTTAGGTATTTCGTTTTATCTCGCCAAGACACGCGTTCTTCTTACTTGTTAACCCGTGTTAGAAACATAGTTTTGCCGACTGGGACATTGGCAAAGCTTTGGTAACAACAGTAATGCTTTTGTTCACCGTGTAACAGTCCGTGGCATTTTTTATGTAGTCACTAGAAGTTGTAGGACCGATAAAACTAAGTAGGAAAGTGCTTGTTACTATCTAATCAATTACACATTCACGTGGACTTTGGCAATAAGCATATTGAAGAAAAATAAGTTCCGAAGGCTTTAAAAAACGAACGAAAGATTGCACCCCCCCCCCCCCAGTCGACCCAGACCGTCGATCCCACGCCTCGTGGATACAACCCTTTCCTCGAAAAACATCAAATGAGTAACCAAACAATAGCTCACTGACACTCACCTATTGAGGCAAAGACGGACGCTTCTGTATTTTCCTCCGCCAGACTTATTATGGCATTATGGCGTGTCTTCACATCGAAGTCCAAACGGAAAGGCGCCCTCGGCGGCTGCAAGATGAACTTTACATCTGGGTCGGACGCCTCCCAAGTAAACGAGCAAGCTGTGTGACACCCCAAGGTATAAATACAACAATTACCTACCAAACCGAAATATATCATAGGACTTTTGTAGTCAACATGTAAATAATAGGCAGGTATATCGTCACGTGTACATGATATGAGGAGAACCTTCCATTAAAACTCCCTTACGTATGGTGGCCCTGGAGGGAGTACGTAGATCGTGAAAATCGTGACATCAATAATCACGACAAATGTCACGACTTGCCCCCCTATAGTCGTCAATATTGACGTCAATATTGACGCGAATTTTTGTGCGAATAGTAGGTTCTGCTGCTCATTTCTAGAAGCTTGTGATAAGACAAAAACAATAACAACTAGAAATATGTCTGTTCTATGAACAGAGCATATGTCTTTTTCGCAATTTTTGTTCATTGTTTATTACATTTAAGATTCTTTTCATTTAATTTTCTATGTATACAGAATAGAAATTGAAAAAAAAAATTGATTATATCTCTTGCGGTTGATTTTGGACCGAAAGAAAGGGTGAAATAATTGTGCATGTTATACGAACTATTAAGCCCCTGTATTATTCTATCAATTACCGTAAAAATCAAAATCGGATCTCTTACAGTTTATTTGATATAGATTTTCTAAGATTAAATATATTAATCATTGGTTGCTTGTAATCGGATACCTGATGACGTCATCGTGACCTGATTAACAGAAAGCTCGAGAGCTATCTGAGCAAAAATCTTAATTATATCTATCGCGGTTGATTTTCCAGCAATTATTTAAGGTTTAAAGGTCTTTTCATTGTAACTTCCGGTCTAGTGACATCATATTTTTTTCTCTCCACCAACTTGTTCCTAACAAGATGCTTATTATATACACCAGTTATAAAGTGATTTGAGCAAACTTCGCCACACACATCAACTGATTATTCATTTTAATCATTTTTCAACCTGTCGCTAGAGGGCGCTATAATAATTTATGACGTCACCGGTAATTTTTTTGAAAAGCACTCGTTAGCCAGAGACTAACATCGTTGAAAGTAAGTTCGCATCATTTTTTACTTTCAAGTTATAAGGCACTTCCGGTTTCGACCGGAAGAAAGGGTCACGTGATTTTACGCACACGAGATAAATTGAAGATCCTTCATTATTCTATCAATTCCCACAAACTTCAAGTCCCGGTCTTGCGCGGTTGATTCTGTTTTGATGTTCCGGACGGAGATCGTAAATTATTAAAAATATTTTTTTGGAACAATTACAGGATATCTAGCGCAATAATTTAACTGGATGCCTAGAATCATTATTTACTTTTAGATAAGTAAGACATATTTGTTTTGTCAGCGACTTTGTTGCTTGGGTTAAGAATGTGGGGTTACTTTCGTAATCTCAATTCTCTCGTTTACGTTTTAAACGTTAATCCATTTAATTTAACTTAAGTTTGTTCTTCTTTTAATGGGATTGTGTGTTTTCTCATTAGATGTAGTCAGGTTAAAACTCGGGTTTAATTTTTTTCTTGTTAGGACTTCATTGTTTTTATAATTGTTGTTTTGTTTGTTTGTTTGTTGGGGTGTTTGTTGGGGTGTTTTAACATTTGTTTAGTTTATGTTTGTCCCTTTTTTAATATTTATATATGTATATAATTGGAGAGCTTTGATGTGGGGCAACAGGTCCACGGACCACAGTATTTTTACTGTTGTTGCCCCTGGCCAATCTCTTTGTTTTTAAAATGTTATGGTCGACTAAATAATAATATAGGTTTTCCCGGCCAATTTCATCACAAATTGTTTCACTTTCATTAACACACATTGAAATTCAAGCACTTCCCCCAATTCATTCAAACTAGGGTTTCGTTTTAGCTACTTTTGCATTTATTTTCGTGTTTGTGCACACATGATTTCGTTCTTTTCATTCAGGTTCGCTTCCGTCAACCTATTTCATTTATAGGCATACAAGACTACATTTTCACCATTCTTCAGTTGAATTTCTGCTACATATCTACATTATTGATGAAATCAAATTAAGACGCATCGAAGCGCACATTAATTTGTTGCCTTTCTTTTCTTTTTCGTTTATAGGCAACGAACTTTAACTTCTGTGCGTTCAAATTAAACATGAGTTGTGGCTTGTTTATTCGAGGAAGCTGTATGGCAATATACTGGCACTTGAGTTTTTCTTGTTAAAATGCGTTTTCGTGTTGTTTGCTATTCATTTACGTTATGTGTTATGTTTTAATTGCAACAATTGTTCCTTGTCCTTTGTTACCCCATGATTAAAATTAAAACTTGTACCCCGTATTCTTGAAGAATGTTAAGTAAAGTTGGAAAAGTTATGGTTAAGTGTTTAAAATGAAAACAAAATCTTTTGCTACAGCCTCGTGATCGTTTGCACTGGTCTTTATGTTTTCTTCTTTATTTTAGATAATGTTCGGACCATGTCAAATTAAAAACTAAAGGGTTTTAAGAAACAATTTACCAAAAACAAAATGTTGTTTTTTTCATTTTTTCAGAGGTCCTTTTCTTTTTCTGTTTTATGCGTATTTCTTCTAATCGTTTCTTTATATCTGAAGTTTATTTAATATTCAATGATTACTGACGGTAATGCTATCTCGCCATTCACGATTGGCTGTGGTTGTACCATTTCACACACTTTTCAATAGTTATTTGGCAGACATTCAGTTATACTGAATATACCGGCAGCTATCTTTTCGTTCAAATTCGCTCTAACTATTGATATATAACGCAGAATAAGTGTGAAAATTAATTCTCTTCAAAATATCTGCCTTTATGGAGGCACATATACGAAATCAGAAAGCACATACCATACAAACCAATTTGAATGTGACCATTTGAAACATGTTTGCCAATTGATGAAAATGAATGGCTGACCAGCCTCTTGCTGCTGGCTATTACCAAATTGAATGACCTTTGCGACCTCATGAATTTGAATGATCTTATTTGGCCAGTGAATGCTTTTATTGAATTACTCCTTTTGACTGCTGCTGCAACGAAGCATTCATTCTCAATGAAATTGAATGAGCCGGGTATTAAATTGATGGAATTTATGTTTAAATTCGCCGGAAAAACCTATATTTCATATACAAAATAATAAAAAAATGCCGAGGACACTTATATGAAATATTTACGTGAACCCACTCTTAAGAGTGGGTCCATGTAAATATTTCATAAAGTGTCCTCGGCATTTTTTTATTATTTTTTTATATGGAAGCTCTTGGTAAGCAAGTAACCAATTTTTTTTCTATTGCCCGTTGCTATTTTTAGCCAGTTTGAAGGCCGCCGCAAAAATAGTGTTTTTGCTTATTTAAAAAAAAAAAAAATCACCAAGCCAAAATACACAATTTTATCACAAAAGTATCAATCTTGCCCTTACTTAAAAAAGAAGGAAAAGAGTGAGTCTACGTAAATATTTCGATTTTTAGTATTAAAGGACTTGGTAAGCAAGTAACGAAAACTGTACTTATTTTTTGTATGGCAATTAGCCATGGTAACAGGCCATTTAGTGTATTAAAGCATGTTTTCAGAACTTAATTTCAAAATTAAAATGTTTGTCCCTCAAAAGGTCAACTTGCCAGGGGTCTCAGAATATTTTCCTTTCGGATTTTATTAGAGCCAACATTTGTCTTTTCATATCTGGTGACAAAATATTGGGGGATTGTATCCTCTTAAGGCAGTACTGCATCAAAAATGGTCATTCTCCCATAAAAAAAACCCAACAATGAAATATTAAGCTTTTTCTTCTGTTTGAAGTAATAATACACACAAACAATAATATTTTCATGAAAGTCCCCTCCACAACCTTTCTTACATACCATTTGTTGTTAACAAAGTATTAGTGGCATAAAAAAGAAGAAACAATACTTGTTGTGAACTAAAACATTATGTCAAGGAGAATGGACGAGAAACTGTAGATTCGTGCAAATAATGGACGAGAAAACATGCTTTAATGCATGTTCTAAAACTGGCCTAAGGGTGACATTTAAAACATTTTTTTCCTCAGGTAAGGGCAAGGATGATACTGTGTAATTTTGGGGGAGATGCCATTTTCTGCCATTTACACGATAAAACGCATGGGGTCCACAGTACAGACAGATTTATTTTTGTTATTCAGTATATCACTGCTACATTTTTTTTGGGGGGTTGGGGGGTTGGGAGGGGGGGGGGGGGGGGGGGGTGGGAGGGGGGGGGGGGGGGGGGGTGGGGGGGGGGGGGGGGGGGGGGGGGGTTGCGACGTTTATTGAATTTGGTTCTCTAATGCGGCCGGGCCAGAGCAATACTGGCAACCCAAATGACTGCGTGTTTATGGTCGGCTCGCCCGATTCACCCGCTTGGCAAATTCGCCCCCACGCGGCCCAAAATGTGCGTATAACGTCCATTGAGCAATGGACCTCGGCATTCTTAATTTTTGCGTCATTCTATTTGATGCGTCATGGAAATCGTACTAGGCAACTTCTGAAGTATGCGGATACTATCCGCTCGGCCGCATTTCGTCGCGTAGGTTTTGGCTGGCGCGATTATGATATTCAATTTCGCCTGCGACAAGCGCGCATGCCGGCACGCTCCTGGGCTAGCATCGATACTGAATTGTGGCTCACGCTAGTGGGTACCCCGACCCAGAATAATTTTCGTCCCTTTCCCAATGCCACCACACAGCAGCGCGTATCTGGATATTCCAGGTCGTCCCTCCCAAACCCAGCGAACCACTGCCATCGGTATCTGTTTCGCTTTCAACCGCGGCCAATGTTTCCAGGCTGGGTGTCGATTTGCCCACAAGTGCTCCGCTTGTTTGTCCCTTGGCCGAAGGTAATTCCCGCACCGCACGGCGTGCAGCCCAAACAGCCGCTATTGCCAACCCCAGTACAACTAATTAGTATGCGCCCGTTTCTCAACACATACCCAGACCATGCCCGGACCGACAGGATGCGCATAGATTGGTAGATGGTTTTACTTTTGGTTTTCGATTGGGATATTCCGGACCGCGTGTTAGTTCTTCTGCGCGAAATGTTGTATCCGTCCGTGAGTATCAAGCATTGTTACAAGACAAAATTGACCGCGAGGTGCAGTTGGGCCGCATTGCCGGTCCTTATTTAACCCCTCCTTTGCCCAATTTACGCTGTTCCCCTATCGGTCTGGTACCTAAACAAACACCAGGTCAATTTCGTTTGATTCACAATCTGTCATCTCCTATAGGTGACTCAGTCAACGATCACATTGACCCGTCTATTACGGCTGTTAGTTACACAAGTTTCGATGATGCTGTTACTTTGGTTTCTAGTTTAGGTCCCTGTGCCCTTATGGCCAAATCAGATATAAAATCGGCATTTCGCTTACTACCAGTTCACCCGGATGACTTTGATTTGTTAGGGTTTTACTTCAATGGGTCATATTACTATGATAAGTGCATGCCCATGGGCTGTTCAATATCATGCGTAACTTTTGAGAGATTTAGCACTTTTCTTGAGTATTGTGCCCGCAAAGTAGCAGCCACTGATAATATCCTTCATTACCTTCACAATTTCTTTTTCGTTGGGAGTACCGATCCCGATGATTGCGCACGCGCCCTTAACTCTTTTGCTGTAGTTTGTACGAAGTTTGGGGTCCCCTTAGCTGTGGACAAAACCGAGGGACCGACCACTCATATCACTTTCCTAGGCTTAGCAATCGACACTGTCGCGCAGGAGATTCAAGTTCCATCGGAAAAAATCGTTTCGATCATGGCAAAACTAGATAATGCATTGAGTAGACAGAAACTTACTCTGCGGGAGCTTCAGTCATTGTTGGGGAGTTTGAATTGTATCTGTAAGGCCGTTCGCCCAGGCCGCGCGTTTTTGCGTCGTTTGTTTGACCATAGAGAAAGGACCACAGAAGGAGTTACAACTTCCCGGGCTTCAAAGCGCCTCGCGTTCGTCGCCGCACTGATAAAGATCTGCGGTTTTACGACCGCAATTAGGCTATTGTAAACATTGTCGGTCACTCAGCGAGTGCTGCACTCAAAGTTGCTTTGTATACAGTAGGAATGGTCATGCTGATTTGTATGGGCGGCCAAAAGGGCCAAAATCTAAAATATGTTCACAAAGGACAAAAAAATAGACAAAGAACAAAATGGCAAGAGGACAAATTTACAGAAGGAAAAAATTCAAATCAAACAAAGGACAAAGATGCAAGAGGACAAATTTGCAAAAATACAAACTCCAAATCAAACAAAGGACAAAACGGGAAAAGGACAACATTACAGAAATACTTGAATAACAAGCAAACAAAAGACAAATCGACAAAAGGAAAAATTTCGACAAAAGTCAAAATCAAACAAAGAACAAACGGCCAAAAGACATTCAAACATGTCAAAAGGACGTTTTCACGAAAGGAGGTCCATACACACGCAAAGGACGTTTTCACAAAAGGACAAACTTGTCTTTACTTAACTATTGTCGAACGCTTGGGGCGCTTCCTCAGACGTCCGCTGTGCGCTGGATTGGATAGTTACGCAACCACACTGCTGGCATACCAGCACACAATAAATCATGCAGGTTTATCTCTGTAGACCAGCCACTACCTAAAATCCAATGATACCTTACGCAGCAGAACTGCTTCAGCATCTCCAAAAAAAATAACGAAAACGATGAGAAAAAGTTCTGACTTGTGAAAACTCCCATAAAACACCCTCTCCTTCCCACATAAAATGAGTTCTGATTCACTGCAGCTAACTCTGGAATTGATAAAAAAAAATTAAAAAAAATTAACTGATTATTTCTTGAAGTAGGGGCCTATGCCTGCATAAACCGGTTTCTCTGTGCTATACCTTCTTGCAAAAGCACTCCATTAGAATTAAAAAACCTAATAGCCTCACAGAAAAAGAAAGAAAATTCCACAAAACCCAGTATTACACGTCCTTCACGTTAATGTCCTTCCCAGGTGACCGAGAATCGCTCTAAAAATTAAAAAACCTTGAGTGACATGTATGATTACGCTGCTTCCCAATAAACACGATTTTGGCCCTTTTGGCCGCCCATATATTTGTGCCTTGTTTACAAATAAAATCGTTAAAACTTAAAATATTCTCGATTTTCAAGTTTTTTGTTTACAGTTGGGTAACACTGGGGAACGTAATGGCATACATCACAAGAAAGCCCATTTCATGACAAAGAACATGCACTATTTCGTTAGCATGCAGGGTCATGCATTTTCATGAAAATATCATATTTAATAACCTATCCCCTAGGATTGATTTTTTTCATAAATGGACCATTATTTACTGAAAATTTGGCCGATTTTCGCCGAACAAACGTTGAAATATACTGCTTCGAATATAGAAACTGCACATCGGTACTTCACGTGGTACGAGTCACCAATAAACACTGTGCCTGCGTTAAAGCTTCGCTTGTTCACATTTTTTTCTCTCCAGAAAGTGGGAAATCGCTGCAGTGAAGTGACGTCAGCGTTGAGTTTTTCACCGTACAACGCATAGGAGGTTACCGATTACCAGCTAAAATGTCGGCGACGAACGTTTCGCGTCAAAGGAGGCTTGCGGTCAGTGGTCCAGCTTGCGGTCGTAGTGCTTTAGCAATGGGCATACCAGGGGATCTGATAACAGTAATTGGCTTAGATTTTATCGCCCGGGAAGTTGTAACTCCTTCTGTGGTCCTTTCTCTATGGTTTGACTTAACAAGTGGCGTTCAAAGACCCCATTATCGTGTCCGTATTTCATCTGGGGCACGAGCTGACTTGTTGGCCTGGAAGCAGTTTTTGACACATTTTAACGGTTCAGTCATATTCCCCGACCCAGTTTGGCATTCGAGCGATAATCTGCATTTGTACACGGACGCTTCATCAGAGATAGGTTTTGGTGCATTCTTTGGTGGTAGTTGGACACACGGACGATGGCCCTTGTCAGTGCGTTCTATGAAACTAATTGTTTTCCTCGAGCTTTTCCCTATTGTACTAGCGCTGCGGGTATGGGGCCCGGCATTAATGAATAAGCGGCTAGTATTCTGGTCTGATAACGCGGCAGTCGTGGCCATAATCAATCGTCAAACTTCCCACTGTCCCAAGATAATGAAATTGGTCCGCATGTTTGTTGTGCGTTGTTTATTCAATTTGAATATTCATTTCAAAGCAAGGCACGTTCCCGGCATTGATAACGGTATTGCCGATGCTCTTTCCCGCTTTCAGATGTCTAGGTTCCGGCAGCTAGCGCCCGGGGCATACCCCTTTATCACTCCCTTGCCTGCCGACCTTTGGTGCAATTTTATATAGAAATGCCGGTGTTTATTCAATATGTTACGCATTTGGTTTACCGGCGCGCTTAGTAATTCTTCCCCCTACACCCTTCTTGCCCACTTTGAACGAATATAGTTTGTGCACTTCATTGTTCTTGCTAGTGCTTAGTAATTTGGATTATTTTATAAATATTTTATTTGCGCATACTATTTAGTTGTTTTTGTGTGTTTATCTTCCTTTCACGAGTCTTGGTGCAATGGGCGTACTATAGCCTTCAATGTGGATTGTGGGCGACGTTGTCGTCAATTGGACCTGCCGAGCTCAAGTTCGTTGACAACGGATTGCGAAGCTCTGCACGCATTAGCGACCGTCCATGTGGCTGCACCAGGGAGCCACAGCCATCGAACCCGGATTATATGACAATTAATTTCGGTTCTACCGACCTGGGAGGTATTGCCGCACGCATACAGAACTGATTGTGCTATCAATCACTGAAATATAATTTGTACCAAAGTCTCTCATGTCTTTATTATTTAACAACAACGGGCCTATTTGGCGGCGGTCATTACTGACCGTTTGGCGGAATTGCATTCGGGACGCCGTCGCAGGCCCCATTAACTTAACTTTATACCAACATAAGCCATGCCAATTATACAAATTTTAAGGCAAATGTAATGATAATATTTGCGGCTTCATGTTTAACCTTAATTGTATTTACAGCTGGGTTAAGGCGGCTATGTTAACAGTACATTTTTAGTTTCGCGGGTTGTCGGGTTTGGGGTTATTGTGGTAAATGGCTAAAACATGATGGCGATACCATTATTGGGTTTTCGTAAAGTGCGAAGACATGATGGTATGGGCGCCGTTATCGGGTTTTAGTAAATAACTCAAACATGATAGTGATACGTTTTAATGTCGCGATCGGTACAGCGCTAATTATTGGGTTTTCGTAAAGTGCGAAGACATGATTAGTGCTGGCGCTTTCATTGGGTTTGAAGTTATTTTGGTAAATAACTAAAACATAATGGTGATACCATTATTGGGTTTTCGTAAAGTACGAAGACATGATGGTATGGGCGCCGTTATCGGATTTTACGTTATTTTGGTAAATAACTCAAACATGATAGCCATACGTTTAATGTCGCGATCGGTATACGGCGCTAATTATTGGGTTTTCGTAAAGTGCGAGGACATGATTAGTGCTGGTGCTATCAGGGGGTTTTATGTTATTTTGGTAAATAAATAAAACATGATAGAATTACGTTGTAATTTCGGAAGCAAACTGATTTCTATTGTAATCTACTATTGTAATGTACTGTTGGTTTGAAATAATAATATGTTTTGAGATCAACCTCTGGCAATAAACTGCTCCAGCCTTTCGATACAAAATGAAAACAACTCTTTGGGCCAATGCCTGAATATTTTGGCTGTGTCCTGTCGCATGGGGTGATAAATGGCGGATATTCAGCGTCGTCTGTCGTCCGAAGATCTGTCGTGTTGTTTGAATTCTGCAGCGAAAATATTACCCCTCGAAGATTTTAGACCCGAGCAGCGAAAGGCCGTTAGAATCCTTTCTTCGTGGTCACGATGTTTTTATAAATTCGCCGACAGGTTATGGGAAATCCGTCATTTTTCAGGCAGCCCCATTTTGCTCGGAGCTCGCACGTACGGCCAGGTACTCAGCGTTTTTCAGCGTGTTTGGTCAGTTTCTTATCGCCGCATAATCGGCATTAACCCAGGCATGCTGGTCTGTGCGTTATCGTCACATTGTATGGTCCAAGCATGGTCCAACGCTGTGGGGAGGGGGCATGTTTACGGCTGCAGAACCAACCTTCAAAATGATCGCAATATCGTAAGTTAAACAGGGACAAGTGTCTTATATCCTCAATAACTCCTCTAATTATTTTCTTGGCAAAATTCAGCCGGCAAGGCATTTAATTATCAGGGTTCCGCGTTTATACCCCAGTCACAATTAAAGCAGAGCCCGGGTGGCGTGTGCGATTTCTAGGCATCGGCCGGCGTGTAGAGGTCGGCGAAGGATCGTGCGATATGGCGGTCACAGTCACAATTAAAAGTGCCCCGTACGCTGCCATGACGGGGCCCGGGGGGTCGCCGACCGGCGATCGGCCGACTTTCTTGGAAATGGGGTCGCATTATTGGCCCGTTTATCGGCCGGTGTCCGGCAGGCACTCGTCCGGTGCCCTGCTTATGTCCTTGCGATACCCCTGCGGTATCCGGCAGGGTGCCAACCAATTCTTACAGGTCGTACGGCGGCCGGACGGGCATCTGTAGTGTGCCTGTCGAGTGGCCAGCGATCAACGGCCGGCGGCAGAAGCTCTCCTCTGATGGCCCTGTCACACCAGAACATTTTAGGCCAACGCGTGAGTAGCGTGTTGTAATTTTGGCAACACGCTGGCAAACGCTGACTAACGCTAGGCCAGCGTTAGCAACACGCTGAGCGCGTTACTCACACGCTGGGACACGCTGTCACACGCTGAGATTTTTTTTTTTTTTTCAACATAACTACAATTTCCAGCGTTTTCCAGCGTGTGACTGCACACGCTAGCGGCGCGTTGGAGGTTCGTTACTCACGCGTCGAACACGCTAGACGATCGTTATCAACCCGCTACTCACACGATGGCGTACGCTGGCGTACGCTTGCGACACGCTGGCTATGGCCCTGCCACACCAGAACGTTTTTGGCCAATGCATGAGTAGCGCGTTAAAAATAGTTGATACGCTGGCAATTGCTGAACTTTCACAGAAAAAAGTCAAGTGGAACCGTGATTTCAGCGTGTCCATGCAGGTTGATAAGGGGTTCATAGCGTATGCCAGCGCGTGGGTAGCGTGTGAGGAACGCGCTAAGCGTGTAAGGAACGCATCACTGATTTATAGTAAAAATACGACAGTGTGTCGCCAGCGTGAGAGTAGTGGGTTGGTAACGATCGTCTAGCGCGTTCGACGCGTGAGTAACGGCCTTCCTGCGCGCCGCCAGCGTGTGCAGTCACACGCTGGCAAACGCTGACATTTTTTAGGTATGTTGAAAAATGTATTTTTGCCTCAGCGTGTGACAGCGTGTTCCAGCGTGTGGGTAACGCGCGCAGCGCGTTGCGAACGCTGGCCTAGCGTTGGTCAACGTTTACCCGCGTGTTGCCGAAATTCCAACACGTTGGCCTAAAACGTTCTGGTGTGACAGGGCCATGACCTTCTTTAAATAAGAAAATGCCGTTGATACCTCCACAACGCTTGTGGGCACCCGCACAGCGCGTGTAGGTCGCCCGGTTGAGGGAGAGGTTGGCGTTTGCACGCTATACCGCTACAACCTGGTTCTTGTTGCATTGGTGGCTGAAGAAGAGATGTAGTACTTGCACTATGAAACTTGTGTGATAAACTGTGTGTAGATGTAGACCGATGAGCCGCTTTTTTTACCCTGCGAGCCCCGGCCGATGCATGACCGATTTCAGGCTGGGCGCCGGCAGGGCGCCGTCCGGCCCCCGGTCGATTTCCGGCCAGGCACCGCCAAGTCGGCCGGACGCCTGGCGGGACCCGGCCGGCGTGTGGGCGGCGCCTGGCCGATATATTGATTGTCTGGGTTGTCCAAAATTTGGCTCGGCGCCCGCCCGACGTGTGTGATGCCCTGCCGGACATCGGCTAGGCATCGACCGATTTATTGGCGACCAGTTTGCGATGCGAAACGCCGCACCAGGTTTTAAGTCCGAGTTAAAAGTAACTCGATGCCCGCCCGATGCCAAAAAATGACCCGGCAGCCGCAAGGAGTCCCGTGGGGCCCTGGCCGAAAATGCCTAGAAATCCGCCGCAAACTAATCGCAAACCCATCGCAAGCCAATTGTGACTGGGGTATTAACAGAGGCACGTTTTTCACAATTTCAGATCAGCTGGATTAGATGCGTGCGATAAAATGTAGGGCCGAGTTTGAAACGTTTCAATAGAGTCGTCGCGGCATTCTCCAGTCGCCACGGTTGAAAACTCAAAACTAAGCAGCTAAACACAACTAGTTTTGACCATAACATTGTCAACATTCAAGAAAATACCCAGCAAAACGAGCGAAAATAACTGCGACCTTCACCAATCAAGCAAGACAGTTCAAATCTTCATGTGTAATTCCTACAAGCCTTTGTAAAAATCACTTAACTTTCTCCGATAAAATATTATGTCAACGATGGCGGTGTTCGTAAACACTTTGACCGCTAGCTCAAATTATGCAGTTTCTACGCAACGATCGACCAATAAGAAAACGACTATAAAGGTCAGTTTAATCTATTAGCATAATGAGCACCGCCCCCAAAACCTCAACTTAACCATTGATCCAAGGCGTTCAAGTATCTTCGGTTAATTTGCATATGGCCGCGTGAGCTAGGTCGTTGTTTGAGCTCCAATTACCGCTGCGCTGTACGTACGGCCGGACGGGTATGAACGCCTTGACCAAGGCTACCCTGAGTGTCACTGTCTTCTTATTACCTAAACACTTACGCTAATTTGTCTCCCTATAAGTGCTCATTTAGTGAAATATTCAACACACAAATGCAGCAGTGAAAAAAAATGTATGTATATATATATATATATATATATATATATACCGTAAGTTTATTCTGTACCTACACTCGGTTTCTAACGATTTTGCCAAACAATAACTCCAGCAAATATTGGTCATAACTACGCTTAGCGTCTAGATAAGTGATATACAAAAAACTGCGTTTCCGGATCGTAGTCAAGAAGATAGTCGTTGATTGCTTTGAAATATCACGCACTATACCAACGGTCGACAATCCTCGTTTTGCTCTTTCGAAAAATAGATGTTGGTCTATGTCTTGCAATAACTCCAGTTCGATCTTAGAGTGTTTTAACAGCGCGTCCTACGATAATCTAGGTGTGGTAAAATAATTAGCCGGATCCAACGTATAGTAAGTTATATTCCCTATAGCCCTACTACTGCTGGCGCTTGCCGCGCCTGCGTCTGTGCCGTGGCTGCACGGCCGGGGTGTGGGTCCGGCCACGTGCTGCCCGGGAGCAGTGGCCCTTTCGAGGCTGCGATTGCCGTTGGGGTACCGTCCATTCTCAAAACAGTGAAGAACAATTTTCTCACGCGAAAAATAAAGAGTTTTTGGCATCTAATCTTAACATCTTACACGTCACACCATAGCCTTCCCCTTAGAATTTTTTTTTTTTTTTTTTTTTTTAAAGATAATACAATTTATCATATAAAAAAGAAGAAGACAAAAAAGGAGGTGGCCTCCAAAAAGGAAGTGGGTGGTGACGCTAAACATATTTTATTTTTTTATTTGGCCTTACCGCGCTAATACCTAAAACGATGGTTTACGTTGTTTGAGTAACCACCATTCAACCGACCCCTGTTACCTTCAGCAAACGTGAAGTCAGCTAAATAATTAGTTAGTGTAGTGTTAGTTTACATAATTATGGGGCTTCGTCTATTCAAGAACAAACATGGAGTTTTACCCGTGCTTCAACATTCTTCAAAACATTTGTTGTTAGTTTTAATTTTACCATTTTGGACACGTTTTCGTTTTGGAAATTTTTTTCGCAGCATACACTCATTATGATTACTTGACTAGACCACAGAAGGGTTAATTTTACATTTGTAATTAAATGCGCACCGTACCAAGGTGTACCGTTTCGCTAAGAAAACACGCTGACGTGAACAGGTACAATGAGGGGAGAACTTCCGCCTGTTTATTACGTGCAGGCAAACAATAGACGCTAATCGATAGAGTATCTCGAAATTAAAAAGGCAGTTTGGCTGGAAAATTGTGAGCGACATCTATTAAATTGACAATCCATGCAAACCAATTCCACACAATAGCTATTGCTACGGTTACTGTGGAAACCTAGGATGACAAACGGTAATTTTGTAGACGTGATCAATGCTCATCATACCGTATCAGGGAGTGGTTCGGTTTCTGTTTTGGACGCAGATACCAAAGTGAGGAACTGCTGTGCTGGCTGGAAATGAAAAACCCGCGTAAAATGTTAGTGTTGGTTTTAGCTTTTGGGTTTCTTAGTTCCCTCTCTTTGCAACCCGTACAGGGGAAGATGTGTAGCGCCATGATCAAGGCTGCTGCCGGTGATAATCTGACCACGCTTCGTGACAAGGCTTTTGCGGCTTTCAGAAGCGAGTGCCGTGGTAAACGAGGCAATCTGAACGACACCAAATGTAAGTGATTCTTAAGCACTTCATTAAAATTGCAATTCCAAACCCAACTGAATTCAGAGAAAACTGGAAATGGTTAGTGGTTAATTCTAGCATGTTGCTACATAACAAATCGGGAGCTAAGCATGGCGGGCACTATAAAATAGTCTTATTAGAAGACTATTATGTACTACTTTTGAGTCTAAACCTCTATAACAGAATTTGGCAGAAAAAACCCCAAGATTTTCTAAAATGCCACGATTGCCATCATTATTGAAAAATAATTCAAATTAGAAGGCGAGCACTCTTTTTGTTCTTATGGATCATTATCAACAATTGTTTTTTTTTTTAAGGATCAAGCAAAGGCGTTTTTTCTGTATTAAATAAAGAAATGTAATTTGTAATTAATAAATGTAAATATAGAAAGCTATTACACCATGTACGAAGGGTTTTTTTTTCGTCAATTTTCAATACGGTAAATATTATCGTCTGATTCCCTTCTTTTTCCTACTTTTTAAAGCATGTTTTCAGAACAAATTGTAAATTTTAGCTTATTTTTGTCCCTCAAAAAGTCAACTTGTCATTTGTTGCACATTTTACTAATTTCTTGCTCTTTATTGCTAATATTACACAATTTTGGTCTCACAACGACGTACGTACGTCTGAAAATATATTAAATGCTCAACATTGATAAAAAAGGTTTTAAATTTGAAGTGAAGTATGGTGTTGTTTGTATTTTTATTTCATGTATACTGAGATTTATTTTAGAAAAGTAACGTTATCGATAATATAAATGTAGGTTGTATTTTTATAGTAAATATCGTTTAACTGACAATCATGGATGCCGAGAAAACCAAGAAAAACGGCGTTCGTTTTCCGGCGTCAGTTAGTTATTCTTATATTGTTCTTGTTTTTTTCGGGATCGCCGTCCGGCGATCGTGAATTATTTAAAATAACATTCAATTGTTTGGAACAATTACAGAATAAGTCACATTTCCGCCGGGCGCTGGGCGGAGAGGGGGTATTGAGCGGTCACCCGATGTCCCGGCCATCAGAGACAAATCCCGGATGTCTCTTATCGATTAACCTATTGACCCATGACCTCATCTAGTTCCAGACACACCTCCCTCTCATGATCCTCGGCGAGGTTTACCGATCATGATTATCGGTGATGATCATGATCCTCCATCCGTCGGAAAATTAGGTTAAATACGCACTCTACACTACTGACTGGGTTAGGTTCGAATCATGGATGATTGAAATTGAGAAAAAATGATATGAAAAATAGAGAACAAGAATTAGAAATTTAATGCATGTTCTAAAAATAATATATTGAGTGTGACATTTAAAACATTACAACAAAATTTTCAAGTAAGGGCAATGATGATACTTTGTAATGAAATAGTTGATTTGGTAATAACATTTTGTATTTTGGCGGGGTGATTTTTGTTATTAAGTATTATTTAAATGTTGGGTACTTGCTTATCAAGTTCTTTCATGTTAAATAATGAAAACAAAATGCCGATGACGCTAAATTAAATATTTACGTGGACCCACTCCCCAGTGGCTCCACATAAATATTTCATATAAGTGTCCTCGGCATTTTTTATATTTTTTTAAATATAAAAAGGACTTGATAAGCAAGTAAGCAACATTGAAATATTTGTTGTTCTATTGCCCGTTGCCATGGTAACAGACCATGTTGTGTATTGGGCATTTTTAACCAGTTTGGGGGCCGCAAAAACAGGTTTGTTTTGCTTATTTTACAAAAATCACCCAGTCAAAACACAAAATGGTATTACGAAATCAACTATATCATTATAAAGTATCATCGTTGCCCTTACTTGAGATTTTTTTTTTATTGTAAAATGTCACCCTTATGTTATTTTTAGAACATGCATTAAAGCATGTTTTCAGAGCTTGTAAAATTGTAATTTTTAAGCCAATTTTTGTTCAACTTGCCAAGGGTCTCACAATATTTTCCGTTTGGATTTGATTAGAGCCAACAGTGGTCTTTTTTATATCTGGTGAGAAAAGTTTGAAGGATTGTATCCTTTTAAGGCAGTACTGCATCAAAAATTGTCATTTTCCCAAAACACTTGAAAAATGAAATGTAAGCTTTTTCTTCAGTTTGGAGTAAATAAATAATACACACAAACATTTTTATGAATCTGGCGCCTTTTTAAATTTATAAGAGTGAGTTGTAGGCCTGTGAATTACTCTTACTGATTAAGCAGCATTTTTGACCGGGAAAATCTAGACTAACCCCCCTCAACAACATTTCTTACACATATTTTTTGATATAATGTTATTAGTGCATATAAAAAGAGGAAACAATACTTGTTTTAACCTAAAACATTATTTCTACAGAACCCAACTAAAGCTTTATTTCTGCAGAACCCAACGGCCCCTTTAGCTTTAAGCATGACGCCCCTAAAAAACCCAGATTTATTGCCTGCAAGTGTATCCAAAGCCCGTTATAGCGCCTCCATATAGACGGGACTCGAACCTGCGACCGCAGGAATAACGGACAGGCGCTCTACATACTGAGCTATCTTGCCCCTAATACTAGTCTTTGCCAACGACCACTGCATTCGACATAGACCATGGGACGAAGTCACAAAATCCTTTCAGAAAGACATTTTCGTGATCCCCAACTTGGTACATAATAAAACTTCCACAAATTGATCTTGAGGGCATACCAAACAACATTTGGGGTGTTCATTTTTGCAAAAGTGGCACTTTGGAGAGTTATTTCACGTCAACAATTTGATGGGGCGAAAATAACATGGGGCGAGTTGGTTTTTCTCGCCTTGTTTTCATAACACATTCGCCCCAAAGCCAGTTCGCCCCATACTTTTGTTCACCTAATATTGTATTGACTCAAGCCAACTCGCCTCATGAAGCATGTACATGTACATGACAGAAAAAAGTTGCTGGTGACAAATATTAACTATTTGTAAATCACTCTCTTTGGGTTGATGGGTGCCCAGATTGATCCATTTAAGTGTGTTATTAGATAATTGATTGATAAACAAAATGGCTTATATTCAATTTCAATCTGCAATATTTTGTATCTATTTAGGGGGGGGGGGGGGGGGGTTCAATCAGCTCAGTGTTTTGTTTAAAGGGAAATTTTATTAGGATTTCATGCAAGGCGAGCTTGTAATGAAATACATAATAATAAAATACATCAAAAGATAAAATCCACACAATATCTATTGTTTGTCATTTTATTCTTGTCAGCACCAGTACATAAACTTCTGTACTCACTCATTTTTTTGCAAAATTGTGATTAAAGTCAATGTTGTAATAACATCTGAAATTACAGAAATGGTGAATTGTATGCACCATTTGCAAATAATAATTACATTTAAATTTGTGTAAATGCCTATTTGAGTACATGTACCATCTTTTCTCAGTAAGAGGGATATTCATACTCCATAATGGATGTTTCACGAATAAGTTTCAACTAGGTTACACTTTTCAATTAGAAAGAGCCTTGAAAATAGTTGCCCTCATTGGAACAGGGATAGTGAAAGTTAACTGCGTGAAAAGAATGAAAAGTGTCAGAAAAATGCTTCTGACTTGTCTTAAATATCATTGTCTTAAAATGTCATTTAGTAAACAAAAACCAGTTCGAGAATAATTCTCTCAGCTTTTCCCTCTAAAATTAAGAATTATAACAATTACAAAATCACTTAAGTGAGCACATTAATGTTGCAATATTCACAACCCATGCTATTTTTGGCAGATAATGCACATAGCCAGTAGGTCATGCTTCTAACATTGGGGCTTAGATGGTAGGCTGGCACTGGATCTGAGTAAACACAAGTCTTCTTTAGAGGTCTGTCATCATCACTGCTCGTCTCCTGATTAGCAACTGCATATAAGGTTAAGTCTAGAGAGAAAACAGAAGGGAAAAATACAATCAATGATGGAATTTGGAAATGACTTGTTACAAGAAAGAAAATTTAGTTTGTCCCTTGTCCCTATTTTTCTTTCTTTTTAAAATGTTCTACACAAAAATATGAAGCCAATGTTGCACACGCTTCACACCTAATGTTTTCTCAAACACACACCCCCCCCCCCCCCCTTGATAAAAAAGGGGATAAAAGATAGGTGTATACATGTACTTAGCCAAAGCTGGCTAAATTTAAGTACACGTAATTTGACATAAACGTAATTTGACATAAACGAGATTTGACGAGCTACATGTATGTGTAGCTAAGTTGTCGTGAATCCAACAATTTCATTTATTAAATTAGCACGCGGAGTTGCTGTAGGCTGTGTACGGATTACTTGGCTGCGGCTTGAAATTATGCACGAGTCTATGGTAGCAGCTACAACCACATCTGATAGACTCGTGCATAATGTCAAACTTCAGCCAGAAGCAAAATAGCGGCCAACGTTCATGCTGGATATAGAAAAAAAATCGCGTGAAAAAACATATCCATTTTAAAAATTAATTGCAACCTCGAGTTGAATGACAATCTTTCGACTTTTTGTATTGTATTATTATAGTTCTCTTCCTCTTTGGTCACTATCAAATGTTGTTGATGTGTTGTCGGTGCTGTGCGTGCCAAATACGGGCCAAAGCCTAGGTTCAAGTAACGGCAAGTTTTGTAAAAAAATAAATAAAAATCGGTCCATATTTTCACAAAAAATACACCAAAAGTGCCACTTTTGCAAAAATGAACAGTCATTTTTGTATTTAGCAACAACAACTTGAATGAACTTCGATGTTTTCATTTTGTACCAAAATGGGGATCACGAACGAACACAATAATAGCACTCGTCCCATGGTCTAACAGTGCGACCGCTAACCACACGATTTATATTCCCATCAGCTCCCTCGATCACGCAATGGTCTCTGCAAATTGCCTAAACGGGGCGTGACAGCTTCTTCACGCAGTCAACTACCATTCAACGGTCGCGCTGGCCTGCCTTTCATATCTAATTTGCGCTGCTTCATTGAGGAATTTCGTGCGTGCGCGTTGTATACGTGTTGATAATCGCAGTTTTGTGATCGCTGATTGGCTCCCTAGGAAAGCCTGCAGAGAAATAAGGAAAAAGTTAAACTGCTAGAAGCAATTTGAAAAGTCGTATAATGTGAGCGAGGGAGCTGGTCTATAATCGTGTCGTTAGCAGGCGTAATGCGTAAAAAGAATACGCGACGTACACGATCGATCAAATGCATTGGTCTTTTGCAAAGACTATCTCGCCCTATGCCGGCGGTCTCCCAAATTGTCAGTATTTTTGTTCGAGGGCGCCAGTCTGAATTCACAAACCCCAGAATGCCGCGTGGCCATGGATCACACTCAATTTTACGATACAACCTGGGAAGCGACATTTTTGTAAAAGGTTGATTATGAATGTGTTAATGTCGGGACAACGGTTGTTAGCTACTGCCTACTGAAGGTCCCTGGTTTTAATTGAAAGCCTTCTGACGCCACTCCGCATAAACCATGAACACAGTGAATGCCATAGACGAATGTATTTATTGCTTTTTCTACGCTCTCGCTTCGGGAATTAACTAAGCTCGCGTATTACAAAGAATTATGCGTTTATTACCGGAAGTAGTTTCCTTTCGTCAACTATGTATGACGCGTATCGATTCCTGACTGTTTACGACTGCGGTGGGCCGACTTTATTCAATTTTGTTCAGGGGTAACCAGAGGGGGTCCAACGTGGCTGCCGTATTTCTGCGTTCATTCAGTTCCGACCAGGCTGTACACTTGAACCACTGATCTCTGATCAGTGACTTGAACCAATCAAAAAACTTTCAGGCACGCTTCTGATTGGCTATGGCTTGCCATGACGTCGTCAGCTTGTTTCGTAGCCTCTGCGCTTTTGTTGCAGCTTATGGAGCGGCAAGGTGTGGTGGCCCTGGAGGGACATCGCAAATCGTAAATATGTTGACATCAATGTAAGTATTCGCAACAAATTTCTCGACTTGCCCTTAAAATCGTGAATATTGACATCACTATTATTATTGACGTCAAATTTTACGAATGTTCTTTTTCAGCAAGCTAGGTGGTGAATGGTTGGTAGGTCAATGTGCGCACGCGCAGATTCAAACACACATCACTTGCATCCTGCACACACACACATTGTACATTTAACGTTACATTCGTACTGTATCTGCCGCCGCACAGAATTACCTTTACGACCGGTCGTGACATTTAACGTAGATATTAACGTAAATATTCACGACTTTGGGGGGCGAGTCGTGAAATTTGCCCCGAATATTGACGTCAATCTTCATGACTTTGGGGGCAAGTCGTGAAATTTGTTGCGAGTATTAAAGTCAATATTCACGATTTGCGATGTCCCTCCGGGCCACCATCGTTGCCACACCCTCGTTACTCTATCAGGGCTAATACGTGTAGAGCTGCTTGATATAGTCGACAGTATTTATGAGAACAACATTGATAGTACATTGCCACAAATGTAGATTGACTACTACATCTGGGTACGCTCTTTCATAGCCCACACTTTTAGGCACCCAGAAGACGAATATTTACACGGTACACATTTACACGGTACACGGTAATACGTACACGGCCCACTCATCCTCTTTTAGTAGAGCAACACTATAATAATACTTAGGGAGGTAATCATTCATACCCGCTGCTGGGATGCTGAATTACGAAGGACGCAGCTACAACGTGGTCGAGCCGCTGTCAGGTAAAGGCGCCTATGGCAGCCGGCCACAACGACTCATATATGACTACGGAGCATGTACAGCCTGAGATCGAAAGTGTTTGATTTTTCCAGAGGGAGGAAAACCGGAGGACCTGGAGAAAAACCCTCGTGGCACAGGAGACAACCAACGCACAACTCTTCTCACATAATCGCCCGGGCCGGGAATCGAACCCGGGCCACATTGGTGAGAGGTGAGCGATTTACGCGCAAGTCACCCACGTCACCCCTAGTGTTGTAAAGACACTTGAATTTCACGCACAAGTTCTCAACAGAAGTGTAAGCCATGAATTCAACTCAGCCATTCTTTGACAACGAGGGGCATACAGGAAGCAAGTGGGTCTGTTACTTGTTAGTTGCGGAAGGAGCCATCGGTGTCTTAGGAAACCTCTTAGTGTGCTTCGTCATTCTACGCGTCAAATTCCTGCACAACATGACAAACTATCTGCTGGTAAATTTGGCTGTGGCCGATATGCTGCTATGTCTACAAGAGGTGGTCATTTACCTGACGTCTTCAAAATATGCCTTCGTTGCTCTTGTGCCAACAAGCAGTGGTGGGAGAAACAATTTCTGCCGACTTTTGGTCTCAAGGTGTTTAAACTATGCTTTGAGCTATGCATCAGCTTACAATCTCTGTTTGGTAACACTGGACAGATATGTCGCTATTGTGCACCCGCTGCACTACGCCAGGACACTTACACCAACACGAATGAAAACGCTGATTGCTCTATCCTGGGTGATATCGTTTCTGATTTCGTTACCGCTTTTATTTACAATTAAAGCCAGCACTGATCCGGACAAGGCTTGCTCAGATATAAAATACCCTGATATGGCATTTTTAATTCTGCTTACGATATATTCGTTTCTCTTCGGTTACTTGCTGCCTATAACACTGATGGTTTGGGCAACGAACTCTGAAAATACAAGCCAATGCTCTAAGATTGGAACACGCGTGTGCAGCAGCATGTGACCTTGTGATTGCTAGACAGCGTCTGGTCACCACACTCACAATCGTCTTGGGAGCTATTATCGTCCTATGGACACCAGAATACATAACTGTCTTCCTTTGCTTATTTCGCACAGACACTAGTCCTTTGCCATACTGTCATTCAGAGACTAATGTATATATCGGCGGAATTTTAGAATTGTTTTTCTATTTAAACTCTGTCATTAATCCAATCATCTATGAGTTGAAATACAAGAAATTTAGACAGGGTCTTAAAGTAGCCTTTTTCAAAAGGCGGGGCAATAATAGAGTTGGCATTGAGATGGTACCATTGTGAAATTATATAATGGTTCAATAAATTTCTATTACAGTTAGTTAATAAATACCTAGGAGAGATCGAAGCTTCTGATTTGTTTTTTATGAATAGCTCATCTAAATAGTACTTCAACCGGCCCCTTAAAACAAAATTCCAACATGAATTTTTGCATCCCTAAATAATGTTGATGTTGCCAGCAAAAAAAAGTCTAAAGATGTCCTAATTAGCATATTTTCATGATGATTTGTAACAGCAAAAACAGCAAAAATCGATTCAGCACCCCAACAAATCATAATTTTGCCACCAGTATCACCAACATCGGTTCATTAGGTACTGATATATTACACTTAATTATGCGCACGGCAGCCATCTTGGAAATATGCAAATTAAGATATCACGGGGCAATTTTTTTCTTTAAAACTTTTTAATAAGATGTCCTAGGGCTGCCAAAAAAAAAATCATCTCGGAGTTTTGTTTTAAATCTATACTCAAGTGTGTGCATTTTCATTTGAAAGTAGTGGACACTGGTAGTGGTACCAGTGAGAATTAATCAGAGTAATAATAATATTTAAAAAAACACACTTGCGATTTTTGCTATTTAGTCCCCAATCTGTCGTTCTAGAGCAAACATAACTCCCAAGTATTGTTTTTTAATGTAGCTAGACACTTAGGGAGACACTGAAATGTCTCCCTAATTGTCACTGTCTTCTTATTACCTAAACAATTACGCTAATTTGTCTTCCTATAAGTGCTCATTTAGTGAAATATTCAAAACACAAATACAGCAGTGAAAAATATATATTTCCACAGCATGTACACAGTGATGCTGAAGTCTAAAATACGATCTTAAAATTGTATTATCTTTAAAAAAAAATAAAAAAAAATAATACGTTTGAGGCAATTAAAGCTTCAAATAATTTATCCCCGCGGGACAGTTCGCAAGGCTTTGACGGAACTAGAGTTTGGTCAATTCAGGTCACTCCCCTTGTGGTCGGACTGATTTATGGATATGAACTAGTTCAGTCTTGGCTTGATACTATAACCTCAATTCGAGCACTCAGCCAGTCTCACTTTAGTTCGAGTAGCCGAGCTGTTTAGATGTAGAAATTTCGTCTTGCAAAAAAAATTATTTAATGTTTTCTTGCCGATAAGTTCGCCAAATATTGGCGTAAATATGCCCCGTGCCAGGTCGAAGCGACGGGTTGCCTCTGGGCCGGTGGATGGAGCCAAGCGGCCGCAAGGACGGCCTCGATCGTTCGTCCTCTCGGCAGGATGCTGTGGCCAGTCGACGCGATGCGAGTTCAGTCGAGCCATGGATGGAATGCACCGACGGTAGCGGGTACGGTATTGCATACCCGGCCGTTGGATACGGCAGGCCCTGTCAGCAGCGGCGGAGGCCCAATTGTTGCACCATCCACCATCGCTCGGTCCGGAGGTGACTCGTCCACGACTTTGGAGTCGGGTAAGTCTAGTGTGGCTATTAATGCTGAGGAATCAACCCCTCAACCAATTATTACCACTAGTGTTCAGTCTATGTGCGTCACCAACTGTGACAATATTGCTAAATATTATTGCTGTTTGCGTAACCAACTGTGACAATATTGCTGAATATAATTGCTGTTTGCGTCACAAACTGTGACAATATTTCTGAATATAATTGCTGTTTGCGTCACTGACTGTGACAATATTGCTGTTCCCCGACATAAGCTTCGGACGGGAACAAACTGTGATAATTGCGTAACATCAGTTGAGCAGTGGACATCTGCCTTTTTGGTTTTTGCGTTGATATACTGTCTTGTTGCGCCAACCTAGCCAGGCACGCCAATTGCTCAAATATTGCCGGCGGTCAACAATAACCGTGCAAGGATTTTTAATCGCGGGAAATGCCTCCGGCCCAATTCCCGGTTTGAGCACCTTTGCTCCACCTGTCAGGTATTAGGCCACCCAGCAGCCCGCTGTCTAGACAATCGTCAGTCCAGCGGGCCAGGGCAAATACCAGTAAACCTAAGTAATATGTTACCATTCTTGCGCGTTTACACTAGCAGTAGCACTAAAGATGCGCAAATATTGCTGGAAGGCTTCGCCTTTGGCTTTCGACTTAGTTATTTAGGCCCTAGCGTTAGTTCCACTGCTCGTTATTCTCTGTCTGCTCTTCAACACCCAGCTATGTTGCAATTAAAAAAATGATCGCGAGATCGAGTTGGGCCGCGTAGCCGGCCCGTTAGCTAATGCGCCTATTCTTAATTTGCGTTGACAAACACTGCCGTCAATTACACAAGTTTTGATGAAGCTATAGCGATGGTATTCAATTTTGCTCATGGTGCAGTTATGGCCAACTCGGATAATAAATCGGCTTTTCGATTACTCCCTGTTCACCCGGATGATTTCGATTTGCTATGGTTTTCCCCTAATGGCCGAATATATTTATGATACACGTATGCCGCGCCGATGGGGTGCACCATCTTATGTGTCACTTTTGAATGTTTTACTTAGCACTTTCATTGCGTACTGCACTCGTAAGGTGGCTAACTCCAAACACATTGTGCATTAGCTTGATGATTTCTAGTTTGTAAGTGGATTATGGTAATTGCAGATCTGTGTCACGAACTTCATCATTGCTAAATTTAATTGCTGTTTGCGTCACAAACTGTGACAATATTGCTGAATATAATTGCCGTTTGCGTCACCAACTGTGACAATATTGCTGAATATAATTGCCGTTTGCGTCACAAACTGTGACAATAGTGCTGAATATAATTGCTGTTTGCGTCACCAACTGTGACAATATTGCTAAATACAATTGCAGTTTGCGTCACCACATGTGACCATGCATGTATTGCTGAATTTAATTGCTGCTTGCGTCACCAACTGTGACAATATTGCTGTTTATAATCGCTGTTTGCGTCACCAACTGTGACAATATTGCTGAATATCATTGCTGTTTACGTCACCAACTGTGACAATATTGCTGAATATGATTGCTGTTTGCGTCACCAACTGTGACAATATTGCTGAATATGATTGCTGTTTGCGTCACAACCTGTGACAATATTGCTGAATATGATTGCTGTTTGCGTCACAAACTGTGACAATGTTGCTGAATATAATTACTGATACTGTTTGCGTCACAACCTGTGACAATATTGCTGAATATGATTGCTGTTTGCGTCACAAACTGTGACAATGTTGCTGAATATAATTAATGATACTGTTTGCGTCACCAACTGTGACAATATTGCTGAATATGATTGCTGTTTGCGTCACAACCTGTGACAATATTGCTGAATATGATTGCTGTTTGCGTCACAAACTGTGACAATGTTGCTGAATATAATTGCTGTTTGCGTCACCAACTGTGACAAGATTGCTGAATATAATTGCTGTTCGCGTCACCAACTGTGACAATATTGCTGAATATGATTGCTGTTTGCGTCACAACCTGTGACAATATTGCTGAATATGATTGCTGTTTGCGTCACAACCTGTGACAATATTGCTGAATATGATTGCTGTTTGCGTCACAAACTGTGACAATGTTGCTGAATATAATTGCTGTTTGCGTCACCAACTGTGACAAGATTGCTGAATATAATTGCTGTTTGCGTCACCAACTGTGACAATATTGCTGAATATGATTGCTGTTTGCGTCACAACCTGTGACAATATTGCTGAATATGATTGCTGTTTGCGTCACAACCTGTGACAATATTGCTGAATATGATTGCTGTTTGCGTCACAAACTGTGACAATGTTGCTGAATATAATTGCTGTTTGCGTCACCAACTGTGACAAGATTGCTGAATATGATTGCTGTTTGCGTCACAACCTGTGACAATATTGCTGAATATGATTGCTGTTTGCGTCACAAACTGTGACAATATTGCTGAATATAATTGCTGTTTGCGTCACCAACTGTGACAATGTTGTTGAATATAATTGCTGTTTGCGTCACCAACTGTGACAATGTTGCTGAATATAATTACTGTTTGCGTCACCAACTGTGACGATATTGCTGAATATAATTGCTGTTTGCGTCACCAACTGTGACAAGATTGCTGAATATAATTGCTGTTTGCGTCACAAACTGTGACAATATTGCTGACTACAATTGCTGTTTGAGTCACCAACTGTGGCAATATTGCTGATTATCGCCCTTGCCCCTCACACGCGTTTATTATATCAGCGGGTTTGCGTCTTTTCCAATGGTTTAGTGCAAACCATGGGTTTGATGCTGCTGGGGGCCCCTCCCTGCAGCATCTAGTCTATTTTTCGCATTCATTAGCCTACTTCCGATGCATCTAGTATTTCTTCGAAATTGCAATTGCTGAGTTCAGGGTCTTTTGCGAGACGCCCTTGCCCCTCGCACGCGTTTATTATATCAGCGGGCGTTGCGTCTTTTCCAATGGTTTAGTGCAAACCATGGGTTTGATACTGCTAGGTGCCTCTCCCTGCAGCAGCAAGTTCAGTTTTTGCATTCATTGCTTCCTATGTATCTGGTATTTCTTCGAAATTGCAATTGCTGAGTTACCCCGATGTGTGTACAACCAAGTTTGAACGACCACAGTTCACAGCGGTACTTCGTCGTGCACTTGACTTTATAGGGCTTCATGGTGACAGATTTACAGCCCGTTCATTTTGCATTGGCGCGGCGACTGCTGTAATTTAACTACTAATGATGAGTATTAGCACTGATGGGTTCTTAATTTCTTTATCTTTCCCAAATTGCATGAGCTTTCATCCCTGACAAGCCGACTCTGGGGGTAATTGGCGACGAGTTACTTAATTGGTGCGCCCGAGTTAGTTGGTGCGCCCGAGTTGCACGGTCGTCGCCCTGGGGGGAGAGGCTCCACCAGCTGGCCCACATCAACTGGATTGGACGCCTGGGACTAACGATGGACCAGTACCCCGGTTTTCTGCTGGAGGCTTGGTCAGCTGCTGTCGCATTGCCGGACTTTGTAATCATTCAGGTTGGGACCAATGACCTGGTAATCACGCTGATGGCTTCCACCTAACTTAGGCAGGTTGCTCTGCTATTCTGAGCAACCTTTGTCACGCCCCATTCTTCTGAGGCTATTTGGCGGCGGTCATGTTGCGATCCTCCGTTCGCAAAATGTCCGTTTGGCGGAAATTGCATTCCAATAGCGCAAATAGGCCTCAAAGATTGGCCAATAAAACCTTAATTTAAGAGGCTTCAGGGAATTTGCGGCAAAAGCACTTAACCCTCTTTCTTTGTCGGTTCCAAGATGAAATCGGAACACGGTAGTTGCAGTCCCTATATGTTTACCACATTCGCTGATTGATATTTTGATTATTGCATTTCTTACTTATTGCCGACGATAATAATAGCTTAAGGTATTGCTTGTGCTACTTGGCCACTATACGGTATTGATTAATGGTTATATATGATATGGTTTGCTTTGATAAAATGTCATAATATTGCTTGCTAATGAATATGGCATCGTATGTGCGGATGCTGCTATTTGTATCTGAATTATTTGGATTATGGTAATTGCAGATCTGTGTCACAAACTGTGACATCATTGCTAAATTTAATTGCTGTTTGCGTCACAAACTGTGACAATATTGCTGAATATAAATTGCTGTTTGCGTCACCAACTGTGACAATATTGCTGAATGTAATTGCTGTTTGCGTCACAAACTGTGACAATATTGCTGAATATAAATTGCTGTTTGCGTCACCAACTGTGACAATATTGCTGAATGTAATTGCTGTTTGCGTCACAAACTGTGACAATATTGCTAAATATAAATTGCTGTTAGCGTCACCAACTGTGAAAATATTGCTGTTCCCCGACATCAGCTTCGGACGGGAACAAACTGTGATAATTGTGTTATATAATATTGCTGTTCTGTGCTACCCGATTCGGGCTCGGACATTGCTTGCATTGCTGTCCCGTGCTATCATAGCTTCGAGCTGGGACAGCGCTTACAACAATAATCGGCTGCTCGGCCACACGCAACAAAACAAATACATACGAGTGCTCGATTCTGTATGTACGCTCTTGTCACATGTGGGGATAATACGTTTGAGGCAATTAAAGCTTCAAATAATTTATCCCCGCGGGACAGTTCGCAAGGCTTTGACGGAACTAGAGTTTGGTCAATTCAGGTCACTCCCCTTGTGGTCGGACTGATTTATGAATATGAACTAGTTCAGTCTTGGCTTGATACTATAACCTCAATTCGAGCACTCAGCCAGTCTCACTTTAGTTCGAGTAGCCGAGCTGTTTAGATGTAGAAATTTCGTCTTGCAAAAAATTTCCCTCCTCCACCCCGTCATTGCCGCCTATTTTAATAAACATTGTTTTGAGATTATACTTTTCTTTGCCAAATTCGTATTTAGCCTGCATCATGTTATGTTGCAATTTGCCGATTCTAGAGTGTTTGGTAGTGATCTTTATTTTGCTATACTCGGTTGCCATTGTTAGCGGAGCCAGAAAGGAATTTTCCCCTTTTTTTCCCAATGTGGTTTTGAGGGGGTTTTCGCCTTTCTTAGAATCGGCAAGGTTACTAACTGCGGGCGGAAATTGCATTCCAATAGCGCAAATAGGCCTCAAAGATTGGCCAATAAAACCTTAATTTAAGAGGCTTCAGGGAATTTGCGGCAAAAGCACTTAACCCTCTTTCTTTGTCGGTTCCAAGATGAAATCGGAACACGGTAGTTGCAGTCCCTATATGTTTACCACATTCGCTGATTGATATTTTGATTATTGCATTTCTTACTTATTGCCGACGATAATAATAGCTTAAGGTATTGCTTGTGCTACTTGGCCACTATACGGTATTGATTAATGGTTATATATGATATGGTTTGCTTTGATAAAATGTCATAATATTGCTTGCTAATGAATATGGCATCGTATGTGCGGATGCTGCTATTTGTATCTGAATTATTTGGATTATGGTAATTGCAGATCTGTGTCACAAACTGTGACATCATTGCTAAATTTAATTGCTGTTTGCGTCACAAACTGTGACAATATTGCTGAATATAAATTGCTGTTTGCGTCACCAACTGTGACAATATTGCTGAATGTAATTGCTGTTTGCGTCACAAACTGTGACAATATTGCTAAATATAAATTGCTGTTTGCGTCACCAACTGTGAAAATATTGCTGTTCCCCGACATCAGCTTCGGACGGGAACAAACTGTGATAATTGTGTTATATAATATTGCTGTTCTGTGCTACCCGATTCGGGCTCGGACATTGCTTGCATTGCTGTCCCGTGCTATCATAGCTTCGAGCTGGGATAGCGCTTACAACAATAAACGGCTGCTCGGCCACACGCAACAAAACAAATACATACGAGTGCTCGATTCTGTATGTACGCTCTTGTCACATGTGGGGATAATACAATTTATCATTTAAAAAAGAAAAAGAAAAAAAGGAGGTGGCCTCCAAAAAGGAAGCAGGCGGTGACGCTAAACATATTTTATTTTTTTATTTGGCCTTACCGCGCTAATAAAACGATGGTTTCCGTCGTTCGGTCTAACCACCATTCAACCGACCCCCATTACCTTCAGCAAACGTGAAGTCAGTTAAATAATTAGTTAGTGTAGTGTTAGTTTACATAATTAACTGAAACTGAAACTGAAACTGAATTATGGGGCTTCATCTATTCAAGAACAAACATGGAGTTTTACCCGTGGTTCAACATTCTTCAAAACATTTTTTGTTAGTTTTAGTTTCACCATTTTGGACACGTTTTCGTTTTAGCAAATTATTTATCGCAGCATACACTCATTATGATTACTTGACTAGACCACAGAAGGGTTATTTTTACATTTGTAATTAAATGCGCACCGTACCAAGGTGTACCGTTTCGCTAAGAAAACACGCTGACGTTGGACAGGTATCACGAGGGAAGAACTTCAATTCTTCCATACAAACTAGGCAACTATAGGCAAACACGTTTGTTTATTACGTGCAGGCAAACAATAGAGGCTAATCGATAGAGTATCTCGATATTAAAAAGGCAGTTCGGCTGGAAAATTGTAAACTACATTTATTAAATTGACATTCAATGCGAACCAATTCCACACAATATAGCTATTGTTGCGGTTACTGTGGACACTTAGGACGACAATTTTGTAGACGTTAAATTTGTTTTTTTGGGGGGAAGTGTTTGAAAAGTGAGGTTCTTGCAATAATTGCCTGCCAGCAATCGTTGGAAATTGATACAAAATCCCACTTAAGCAAATCCTAGCAAAAGCAATTCTATTTTGTATGTATTTGGCCCAGTGTCCGAGTGATTATCAGTCCCACACGAACACTTTAATAGGTTCCGACCCACACATTACACTTGTAACCACAAAGGGTACATGTCATTAATACTGCACTCTACTAACACCACCTAAAGTCCATTGCACGAGGGATTATACAAACGAACGAGCATTGATTAGTTAACCACCATTAAACCAACCGTGCATATTAATTACCTTCTGAAAACGATGCTACACAATATATAACGTTGTTTGAAGAACCCCAGCCAATCAGGCCAAATAAAAAAAAAACATGTTTAGCGTCATGTCTTTTTTTAAAGGAAGGAGGAGGCCTTTTTTTTTTTTTTTTAATGGCCGCTCGACACATTTTAATGCGAGTCATGTAGTGAACATGTCGCACCCTATCTTCCTATTTAAAATTTAAACATGGCTCACCCATGATTAGGGGGGGGGGGGGGGGGGGGGGGAGGGGGGGAGGGGGGGGGGGGTGCAACCTTCAGTTTGTTTTGTAAAGCCTTTGAAACTTATTTGCCCCTTAATATGCTTATTGCCCAAGTCCACGTGAATGTGTAATTGATTAGACAAAAACAAGCACTTTCCTACTTAGTTTTATCGGTCCTATAACTTCTAGTGAGTTACCTTAAAAAATGTCACGGACAGTCACACAATGGACAAAAGCACTATACTGTTTTTACCAAAGCATTGCCAATGTCGCAGTTGGCAAAACTATGTTTCTAACACGGGTTAACAAGTAAGGAAAAACGCGTGTCTTGGCGAGATAAAATGAAATATCTCTGGGCTCCGCAGTTTATAAGTTCATAACATCGAAACCCTTTGTTTTTTTATATAGTCCTAGGTGGCTGGTCGAACTCGAATTCGGCTATCACAGCCTGTTACTTCACCGAGTCAAACGAATGCCCTGGTTTGTATTTTGGTGGGCGTTCACAAGACTACGAGGCAGGTATCGTCAGTGGCACTGAACGTCGCCCCTTCTGGGTAAAGTACAAACGGGGCGTGGTAACCGTCGGCAAAGGAGGACAGGAGGAGGCTTTCATGGAGTGGGACGCCGCTGCGCATCATCGTCGCAACATATCAACGCTGGTATACGTTGGTATAAGTACTTATGACCAAGAACCAGCGGAGTGGGTGTTCAATCAATTCTGTGCCTAAGAAACCAAAAGCATGCGGGTGAAATGAGGGTAATGTATAACAAGTTGAAAAGGCGGGCACAGTTCGTCCCGTTAAAATATAGTGGCGCATATTAAACTGCCTGGAATTTAATCTTTCACAGTGTAGTAGATGACTGAGACGTGTTAACATCACAGTTATTTTCACACGTGTGCTTATGGAAGTCACTAGTTATGGAAAAAAAAACAAGATACCGAGAAGGGCACACATAGATGTACTTATAAACTTCTGTCTTAGTATTAAAATAACTATAATTACAGCAAGTAACCCGTAAACTCACTGAGATTGATGTCTGTTTTAGGTCTGTCGTAAAACATGCAGTTCTACATAACAGCGACGTTACGTCGTCACCGTTTTCACGGAGACGTGGATTTTGAAAAGCGTTTTAGGAGATAGTCGCAAGAAGACTTTCTCCTATTTTAAAAGAAAACTGCAAAAAATACTACTTTGCAACAACTTTTGCAGTAAGGAAACCTTCACATATTCTCATGAGAGGTGAATTTTTACACGAACCCAGTATTATAACACGGTGTGGTGAATTGGATCATTAATTTAATTATCATAATAATAATGTTTTGCTCACAGAAGCATGTCAAAATATTTAAATACAGTGTTTTAAAGCAAAATAGTGAACAAATCGGAATCGAAGAAATGATAAATTGTTGAAATGTGTTGCTCTTCGTGAAAACGGTGACGATTATTATAGTTCATTAGGAATTGACGAGTACCCAGACATTTTTGTTAACAGGCAAATTGTAGCCGAATGTGTTTAATTATTAGGACTCTAACTAACTCCCATAAATAAATAAACCAAAATCAACCTTTGGGAAACACGTTAATTATTTTGTTTTAAATGCACAATGTTTATTAAAATTCACGTATTTCCGACACCTAAGGCACCATTTCAAAATTCGGAACGGAAAGTTAGCGGAACCCCTACTTCCGATCCTGCCTGATCTACCAATCATAAAGGCACCATTAATTATGGCTATTGGAAGCCGAACGGATTGGAACGCTAGTAGGCCATGTGTTTGGTTGTCAGAAGTTTAATAAATACCTAGGAGAGTTCATAGCTTCTGATTGGGTAGACTCGATCACGTGGAGGGCATTATCACGCAGTAATTGACCGGGCTTTCAAAAATTGAAGCAAATTCATTGTTTTTTCCTAAATAAAAAGGTATTTATTAAAGGGAATAACTGGGCGATGACCCGGTCATTACTGCGTGATAATTGACCGGGTTGGGCGATAACCAATCGGTAATAGACCTCGCCTTCGGCTCGGTCTATTACCGATTGGTCATCGCACAGTAATGACCGGGTCATCGCCCCGTTATTCCCTAAATATTACACAAGAGGCTATTATAATGTAACCAAAGCTCAACGGGCTGGCCGCTTGACAGCGTGCGGTAATGATCAAGCCTGTTTGCGGTTTTCTTGCATTTGAAAGGCCCCAGGGAATTCAGTTTTGTTTGTTTTTATTTGCTTATTTTGTTGCATGAGCCTATGTTGTACCGATTTATGCAAGTTTTAGTTGTTCCTTCTTAGTACACCCTCATTTGAACTACATTTTTCTATGTAATTTTGTTTCCATTACTTTTGCAGATTGGATCTATCATAATCAGAAATTTAATCTGTCGGGTATTTTTTACAGACCCACACATACACAATGTACGTTGATATATAATAATTATAATATAGTTGTTTTTTCAGTTGGAAAAGTAAGTTTTTTAATACCAAGAGAAAAAAATATTAATCCTAATCTACAGAGATTAATAAATCTTTTGAAGTTGTTTTTATTTTTGTTGGTCGGAGTTATTTTCACTCTGAACTTAGTTCATTTCACTCTTTTTAAAATGGCTTTTATAAGACACTTACTTTTTGAGAGGGGGCTATATAGCCACTCAGTACATTTAGAGAGGGACGGCTTCAAACGTAAGTGATCCCACTCCGCCAAAATTGCGACTATAATCGTTGTCTAAGTAACGGGGAAACTGCAGAATCGTACTGGTTTCTCCCAAACAAAACGAGAACAATACACTTTATAAGACAACAAATTGATATTAGAAAGGCAATACTAAAGCAATGGTTAGCAAAACTCAGTAGATTAGAAATAAATGTTTGTGGTTCTAAAAAGAACCAGAGGAAAACTCAACGTTTCGGGCAGTATGTTCTACTCGTCGTCAGAGCATAAACTGAAATGACCTGTTCGCTAGCGTTATACGTATACGAACCGTATGCGATCTGGAGGCGAAGTAACCAGTGTTAGTTTACATAATTATGGGGCTTCATCTATTCAAGTTTTACCCGTGATTTGAAATTTTTCAAAATATTTTTTGTTAGTTTTAGTTTCACCATTTTGGACACGTTTGTTGTCTTTGGGAATTATTGTTGGCAGCATACATTATGATTATGTAGGGAGACCAAATGCGCCCTATGTTTGTGTATGCCTAGAAGTTTTTCAATTAGTGATTAAATTGTATAAAACACACAAGGTGACCTTTGTGCTTCCCGCGCAAAGGCAACTTGTAGCAAGGTTTTCTTCTGTGGGCTTCGAACAGAGAAAACCAACATTATTAGGTCTAGAAATTCTCTCGATTTTCTAGGGAGCATAGCTCTGGCCATGCTCCAAATGTAAATCATGTGAGAGGGTAACCATCATTGAAACCCCTAGTGAGTAATGTAATTTGTTTGATATTTTTGTGAGATAATTGTAATCTTTTGCGACCGTGTATTTCATTATTGAATAATTGTATTGTCAGATTGTACCGTGCGTATAGTACATCGTGTAGGCTACAGCTAGCCATGTGTTGGCATTTGCATGTCATGTTGTATTGCTGTGCCATTTTATTGTACTACGGGCATAGTTAATTCTAGTGTGCATTTAATGTAACAAGTGTTGTCTTGTAAAATTATATTCAGGAGATAGTCGTCAATATACATAGCCAATAGTCTCTGGTTTATTGCAAATTTTGTTGAATGCTTGTCCGCTTTAACTAGAGGACCGTTCCTCCTTCAATCCCCCTTAATTTACGCGAGTGTGGTCCGCTACAAATACTTGAATAGACCACAGAAGAGTTATGAATAATAAATTATTATATTATAAAGATAATTTCATTTAAAGATGGTATTTTAGACTTGTGTACATCACTAGTGTACATGCTGTGAACATATATTTTGTCTAATGGAAAGGCTAGGGTGTGACGTGTATGGTGCATACATGATCGACCCACATGAATTTTGAATTGTAATCGTGGGTGAGCTATGCTTTAATTTCAAATAGAAAGATAGGGTGTGACATGTTCACTACATGACTTGCTCTAAAATGTGTCGGGCGGCCATTTTGAATAAGAAAAAAAAGGGGGGGGGGGGGGGGGGAAAGGGCTGACTCCTTCCTTAAAAAAAAAAGGCATGGCCCTAAAACATGTTTTATTTTATTTGCTCCCGCATATCACAGACACCTGCAACGAGCACCTTGTTCTATAGACGCGTCAGTTTGTTTTAAGCGGCTTAAAATAAAGGAAGACGTACAAGCATGATGCATAACATGGTTAGAAGAAGAAACACAAGAGAGGGATAACAGAAGTGGGGTGGAGGAACCAACAAAAGGAGGATTAGGCCAGGGAATGAAAGAGGTCGAGTCAGTATATAGGATCAAAGCGACAGACCAAACAAATAAGTTTAATCAAGTGCGTTGTCATTATTTTACTACTTAGCTATTTTATCGGCTTTACGATATTTACTTAATCATCCATTCCGCTTCCTTTTTCTCAGGTTCACTCACGACCACACTGCACCAGCTGTACACCACGGAATATCACGTGGTTTTTGTAATTTACCTTTTTATTGATGAAGAAAAATTTGAAAAATTCATTTTCTGACGTGAGCATGGAGGAAGAAAACACTGTTTGCCATTTCTTTCCATGAAACCTTCCCCTTTTCAATAATTACCCCAGTCAAACTTCTTTTTTAGTTATTTTATTTTATCGTCACCAGGGTCACTTTCCTTGTGGTTTCACCCCCATATTTGTTCCCGACCCAGGGTTCACCCCCAGGGTGGGTTTTCGCGGGGCATGCGAACGATTTGCGAAGTATGCGAATGCCGAAAAAATGGCAAAGCGTCATTCATGCGACATTTTTACATATGTTATGAATCGTGCTTCTAATGTTCTCCATTTAAAGGTTTATTTTAAGCCGCTTTAAAACCGACTACTTGTCTATAGAATAATTGGTGCTCGTTGCAGGAGTCTTTGACATGCGAGCAGATACGGTGATTATACAAAACAATAACGAAACGAGACTCGCTTTTGCTACTTTGTATTCTCCCATTGTACTATCTGTTTCAGATTAATCACTTGCCAGAATTGTTGCATTTGTTTTCTTCTTTTTTTCTCACTCTGTGATGGTTTCTCCTGTCCAATTCTGTTTACACCCCTTTATTGTAATAATGTTCCTCGAACCCCACTTATTTTATCCCTCTTTTGTGTTTCTTCTTCTAACCATGTTATGAATCGTGCTTCTAAAGTTCTCCATTTAAAGGTTTATTTTAAGCCGCTTTAAAACCGACTACTAGTCTATAGAATAATTGGTGCTCGTTGCAGGAGTCTATGACATGCGAGCAGACACGGTGCTCATACAAAACAATAACGAAACAAGACTCGCTTTTGTTACTTTTTTCCAGCCGTCTACCGCGATTTTGCAAATGTGAATAGGTTCAATGCAGCTTGGCAAATGTGATTCCCTGTAACAAAGGGAGTTTACTGTACAACTTAATTTACAATATTTCATTGCTTGCATTGACAAGAGACCATACAATAATATAATTAGAACTGGTCGAAAATACAATATATCTTGCTGGCTGTTAAATGACTGTTAATTGGGTGACTGGTTGAGCTCTCACTGAGCAAAACGTTTGTTGTGCTGTCATTTGCGTGGGACGTCATAATTGAGCCTTTTCAAGCCCAACGGCCATTTTCCGATGATGAAGCTGCTCTAGACTTGTAAAGATTGGATTAACTGATGTTTTATGTATAATATAGAGGTGGGCCATTGCAGTTGAGGCATACGAACATTTCACAAAATTGGGAACGGGTGTACGTGGTAGAGGCAACATTTATGATCACCGCGAATTTGCTGTACGACCCCGTAATGCTGGCGAAGTAAGTTATCAGAAGACAGCGAAAAAGATGAACTTATTCGGTCTCATGCTACTGATAATGACGTCCGTCCGTTTTTTTGTCTGACGACCTCGACGGTGTAGTAGCCGCTCTCTGCAGTTCACCTCATCACTGCCCGCCACCCTGGCTTGCCTTCCAGGGGCACTGATATCTGTGGGTGAACACACCAATGTCCTGGATGGATGCTGAGAGCCACTGCCAGATGCTGTCCTACCGAGGGAAGATGGTCCACCTTGCGTCCATCCACAGCCAAGAGGAGGATGAATTCATAAGCGATTACGTCACGAGCGGCTATGGCTTCGATGATAATCCTAAGTACTGGATTGGCTACAGTGACATCGACAGGCAGAATCATTTCCAGTGGAGTGATGGCTCTGATGGATCTTACGATTCCAGGGCAACCAAGTAATAGCTACCACGGGATAGACGAAGACTGTGTCGAACGCTGGCTTAGTCGTCGCCACAAATGGAATGACCGTAGGTGCAATGCGCAAATGCAATTCATCTGTAAGGTCTAGAGCCTATAGCTACGTCACGCTACTGATGATGTGGGACACCTGCAATAATATTTGAGGATACTAAACTATGTTGACTTTTGCACTTGGTACAGGGACAAAAACAACCGGGAGGCAGCCGGGGAACCACAATATTATTGCAGTGAGGAACAGAAAAAGACTGTGTCAAATGCCGATCCAGTTTTCGCTACGAATAAAGTATTGTGTGCGATACATGCCAATTAGTCTTTGATGCAACATGCAAGGTATTAATATCATAAATACTAAATTAAATTAATGATTAATGATTAATATCATAAATTAAACTTGGAATCGCGTATACTCAGAATCTACATCGGTGCATAAAATTAAACATGGCATGAAGGTATTTTAACAGGAAACACCAATGTATAAACTATGGATCATAATAACTTAGACTCGGTGATTTGGGTTGATGTAGTGAACTCAAAGGGATGCTTACAAGTGGTACACACCATTGATAATTGCTTGAATTATTAAGAATGGGTGGATTTGGGAGGTTTATTTCGTTTAACTGACCTGTCCGAAGTTTTACAATCATGGATGCCAAGAAAAAAAGCAAGAAAAACAGCGTTCTTTAAAAAAATTATAAAATTTGTCGGAACAATTAAAGAATATCTAGCGCAATCATTTTGCTGGATGTCTACAATTATTATTTAATTTAAAATAAGTAAGCTATTTCTTAATAATTCGGTAGTAAAATGTTTAGATATTTGGAAATGGTGTATCCTACCTTAATTTATTTTATCTAATTAGTAGTTCTGAACACATTTAAAAAAAGTAATACTCTGTTGTATTTGGCAAATGCACATTTTTGTCATTCGTGTGAAGTTTAATATTTTATCGAAAGATATGAACTCATCGAGGGCCTCAATTTCGTTATTGTATTTGATCTTTCTTCATAAATTCATTGTATTTCTGCAGTGAAACGAGAAACACACAAATCTGAAGAAGAAAAACCGACCGGAGCAAAAACAAACCTACAAGGCACAAAAATAACTTAGAAATTAAAGGCACTTGCACATAAATATGTCGGGACGACGCCACGACGCGACGCAGTTTTGACGTCTTTGAAATTTTATAGCATCGTGCCGTCGCATAGTCGCGTCGTGCCGTTGCATAGTTGCGTTGTACCGTCGCATAGTCGCGTCGTGTCGTCACGTCGTACCGTCGCATAGTTTTGCACAGTTTGTATACGGCCGTCGGGTAGTTGCGTCGTGCCGTCGTATAGTCCCGTCGTGCCGTCGCAATGCGACAGCACGACGAAACCGATGCGACGGCACGACGCGACAATGCGACAGAACGGGGCGACGGCACGACGCGTCTATGCGACGGCACGACGCGACTATGCGCCGTTGACGGCGGAAACGGCTGCGGACCCAAGCAACACTGCCGCGTAAATAGCAGCAATGGGATTCCATACATAAAGGACTATAGCTTTTTAATTAACAAAAGTTAACAAAAATGAGAATAAAACTGAATCTTCGCATGATGACATGTAGATGTGTTTCTGATTTCAGAGCAGTGGAAACTACAAAATATGAACGAAAATGAACTCCATCCAAGTATATAAAATAGGAGAGAACATAGGACACAGAATCACTTGGCCATCAGAAAGACTCAATTCTCCTTAACCGGCCGGGAGACGGTTTGGATGAATTGTCTTTGGACTATTCAACATCCAACTAGGAAATGATTAATTTTTTCTTCTCCCGTTGTACCATCTGTTTCAGATTAATCTCTTGCCAGGAATGTTTTTTTTTTTATTTTTTTTTATCTTACTCCTCTGGTTGCTCTTGTCCAATTTCCGTTTACACCCCTTTCTTATAATACTGTTTCCCACTCTTTTTCCTGGCACCCCTCTCCCTTAAATAATTATCCTAGTCAAACTTCTTTTTTAGTTCTTATTTTGGATCCTCACCCTGGTCTCTTTCCTGGTCGCTTTCCTTGTTCCACCCCTATTTGTTTCCCAACCAAGTTTTCACCCCTTTACCCCTTGGCCTGTCTTTGATCCTACACCCACTCTGACCTCTTTCATTCCTTGCTCTAAAGCCGTGTTCGCACTGGATAAAAATGTTGGGTAACTTTACCATGACGCCGGGTAACATTCCGATGGGTTAATCTTCCCACCGTCTGCACTTGGATTTAATTGACGCGGGTAGAATTGCCGAGACCATGGGTAAACTAACCGAGCTAGCTCCAAAACAATAAAGAGGGCGCCCTGCGTGACCTATGACCGCGACTTGACGATCGGATCGTCTGTTCCCGACGCTAGCTCTCAACATTAAATCTTCCATCCCCGGGTGATGAAAGATTTAACCGAGACGTCGCGTCCGCACTGGATTTTCTGGCTTGGTTAAACTGACCTGGTCAATCTTCCTGGGCACCTTTGGCTCGGTTAAACTACCCACGCGGCGTGGGTAAGTTACCTGTGAGAAAAGTTACCCAGGCTGTTCGCACTGGACTTGAAATGGGTAAGTTACCCATTGGCTCGGCTAGTTTGCCCAAATTAAGTCCAGTGCGAACAGGGCTTAATCCTCCTTCTGTTGGTTCTTCCACCCCACTTCTGTTATCCCTCTTTTTTGTTTCTTTTTTAAACCATGTTATGCATCATGCTTGTACGCCCCTCTTTGTATGTGTTTCAAGCCGCTTACAAAAATAACCGACTAGTCTATACAACAAGGTGCTAGGCTTAGCCTGGTATAGCCACACTATATTCTTACCGTGACGTCATCTTTTGTGGGCGGGGCATGGCGCATATTGCTTTTCATTTTAGGGTCACGATTAATGAGCAAACATAAACAAATAAGAAGTTTTTGCAGTTGTTAAGTATTCAGCGTTATTAAAGCGTATATTTCGCCATACGAAAGTTTTGAATTTCAGTTACCCTTGAAGGTCGCCATTCGCGCTGTATTTTTGCACTGCTAACTGCATGCGCGCGGCATGGATTTCAGACGGAAAACAACGAGCGCCTTGCACAAGGCTATGCCGAAGGCAGAACAATGACTGTTAATTGGGTGACTGGTGGAGCTCTCATTGAGCGAAACTTTGTTGCGCTGTCAATTGCGTGTGATGTCATAATTAAGTCTTTTCATGTCAAACGGCAATTGTTCAGGCGAAGCTGCTCTTAATTGTAACGATTCGATATAGAGGTGGGCCATTGTAGTTGACGCATACGAACATTTCACAATATTGGGAACGGGTGTACGTGGTAGAAGCAAAATTTAATTTCAATAAACGTTTGTATCTGGTGTTGCTGAACGACCCCATAATACTGGCGAAGTAAGTAACCAGAAGACAGCGACGATGAACTTATTCGGTCTCATGCTACTGATAATGACGTCCGTCCGTTTTTTTTGTCTGACGACGTCGACGGTGTGGTAGCTGCTCTCTGCAGCACACCTTATCACTTCCCGCCACCCTGGATTGCCTTTCAGGGGCACTGCTATCTGTGGATGAACACACCAATGTCCTGGATGGATGCTGAGAGCCACTGCCAGATGCTGTCCTACCGAGGGAAGATGGTCCACCTTGCGTCCATCCACAGCCAAGAGGAAGATGAATTTATCAGCAATTACGTCAGGAGCGCATCAAATGGCTTCGATGCTATTCCTAGTTTCTGGATTGGCTACAGTGACATCGACGGGCAGAACCATTTCCAGTGGAGTATGATGGCACTGATGTATCTTACGATGGCTGGCATCCAGTGGAACCACCACATAGCTAATACGGGATAGACGAAGACTGTGTCGAACGCCGGTCCATTTATCGCTACGAATGGAATGACCGTCCGTCCATGCAGTTTGAAAATGATGATGCAGCCCGTGTCAGGGCCTACATGCAAGCCAGGATTTTGTGATCGCTGGCGCTACTAGAACATTAACGTCAGACATCGAAAAACGACATAAAATTAAGATTTGCTACACAAAGGTACACCGGTTGAGTGGTTTATTAATCACACAGTGGGAACTAATAAAACTAATAACAATATAAAATCTGAGCAAAACTATTTTTGATTGAAACAAAATACGTCAATACAGTCAGGAGCCAAATAACGTGTTTTGCATCGAGTGATGTACATTGTACCCGATCTTGGAAAAATCACGATCTTTGCGTTACTCGAAACTCTGGATATCAGATTATGTGAAAATACTGTAACGTCTCACTCGGGTGGAGTCGTTATCAAAATAAGAGTCATGAAGACACAGCATCTTATACACACTATACACTACCGGTTTATTAAAATCGGACCTTGAGGTGCACCTCCAACAAAATAATTTAAAACTTTATTTGAATGTTTTTTTTTACTAGTGCTGAAAAATGTCGTTTAGGAGGCGCCGTATAATTGGCACATTGCCAAACTGCTTAACCCTTAGCACACACACATTCATATACACACGTATTCACATGGCGCTGGATTTCCTGTGCAAGTCACTAAGTAATGCATACTAATATGTTCCGAAGCTTTTTACTCTATGATGGGTGTGTTTTACAGGAAAATGCAACATAAACTATTTGTTCAGTATGAAATTCCCTCTCCATTGGTGGCCGTGAGGATGGCTAAAATTGATCAGCCAGTCGTGGTGGTAAGCCCTCCGAAATGCATCATTACGAGCTGCGATCCGAGCCGCGTTAGGAGCCGCATCACCTCCAGCTTGCTGGCGAGCTTCACCGGAGCCATCGTCGCGTTGTGCCCCATCATCGCTATCGTCATCAATGAAACCTTCATCACGTTCTCGTACACACTGGCATACTCGTCGTCGACACTATCGTTGACATAATCCAGGCCCGTCAGATGGGGGGGGGGCGACGGTTGCGAAGGCCCCCCCTTTGAAAATCTTTTTTTTTTTTTTTTTTTTTTTTAAGGTAAAAATTGCGTTTTTCTTAGTTTCAAATATCAATGATAGTAAAACTACTCATAAAACATTGACTATAGTGCTTTTTGGACTGCGAAATTTTGTGTCCGTGCGAAAAATTTTGACGTGCGAATTTATTTGACTTCAACCCCCCTCCCACCCGCAACCCCGCCCCCCCCCCCCCCCCCTCCCCCACTTACGTGAAATTCACGAGGTGACTGACTTGGAAACCCCCGGAAAATTTGACCAAAAACAGAGAAAATCCCCCTCCCCCAAAAAATGCCCCTCAAAAATATCTCAAAAAAATCCCCGGAATTGTCTTTCAGTTCGAAGATGTAAATAAATAAATAAATGATTTGATTTGTAATTTACAAATCTAGATCGATTCCGTCGAATCCGTCACCACCTGATTCAAATTTGTTTGGAGCAAGAGCGCCCTCAATATACATTATGATTGATCAAAAGCACGTGCGGCTGAATTGGCTGTCAGAATAATTCTTGCTATTTTGAAGAAAAAGAGGTAAGTTTATTTATGATTGTTCATGCTTTGTTCACTAATCTAGTAACAATCTGGTACTAGAGTATGAAGGTATGGAGCCTGTACTACTAAAAAATACTAGGCTGACGTCATTAATGCGCAAACAGACTACTGCGCATACTTATTATGCACGAACGGACATGTGCTTTAGTGTTGCTACGACAGTTGATTTTTAACCCGGATTTTTAGTACTGATTAAGACATGGTTTTGAAACAATAATCTGACATAACGGTGTTACTTAGTCTATTTATGCAAATCACGACTTGGAATTAAAAGGATAGAAGGGAAATAAACGGTGTTTTCTCATTTCCTTGTACACTTATTTACACACGTGACCATGTTTTGTCACGTGATCACACGCTGCAACTCGTCAACGGACTGGTGGTGGAAGGTTGTTAAGATTGTTGTAGAATCATGTCAAAAACTACTTCCGGTATTTCTGTGCGTCGACCAACAAGAAAGGTAAACTATGACACCATAATGGAACATTAAAATAAGAGAATGAGCGTGTTTCCGAAGAAAAATTTTTTTTTTGACTTTTTTGTTGTTGTTGAAAACGCCCCCCCTTTGAAAAAAGTGTCTTACGGGCCTGTAATCGTCCCGAAAAAGGCCTTCAAAGTCCGAATCTCCGGAGTCTAGGTCCCCGAAAATCTCCTGAAATGCAGCTCCGGCGTCCATTGAACACTCGAACAGCGGAACGGACAGATTTTCAATCGAAAATAGCAGAAAATTTTGTAAGAAACGAGTGTGAATTCGGGCGATTCACAATGCAGTGCGCCACCAAGCGTTTGACTAAAAGAGCCACTTTTAAACTTTACGGTCGACTTCTTCCGTATATCATACTGTAGTGAAATATCTATTCTTCATTGTTCACGCGAGGTACAACACAGACATAAATGTATCCGGAAGCGTCGTTGATTAAAACATTGTTATTTGCAGAACAAAATTACAGCTTTAATCGTGCGCGTCCAAAAAGACGTAAAAACTGATGAGTTCATACAAAATGAATACACTTTTTCAAACTGATGCCGACTTTTCCCCATGATGCACTGCGGGTATAGCAGGATTTGCGCCTCCAACGGCAGCTTCTAGGTATTGTGAATCGCTCGAATTTATAGTTGAACAACGTTAGCCTCGTAATCATCTATCCAATGGTACCCAGGTGAGGGTCAGGGGTCAATGGTTTGCAGAGTTGTATGACTCGAGTCCAGGACTCGGACTCGAGTCCGTCTCGAGTCACAATTTTGGTGACTCGGACTCGACTCGAGTCACGTCGGCAAAAGACTCGGACTCGGACTCGGACTCGACTACCATGACTCGGACTTGACCTCGAGGACTCGTGACTCGAGTCACGTATTTTCACCAACAATACCTTTTGTATTTTTTTGTAAATATTAAAAACAATTCCAATGATCCGATTGTCATGCACATGGAGGTATATTTACGTTTAGCACACGGAATAAGCAGTTACACTGATGTTGCAAGTAATAGTGTTCGTGATTACTGTGTTGCTATGGCCATGTAGTGTACAGCGCACTTGTACATGTGTATGTTCAATACACATAATAACACTGGGATATATTTCTGTAAAAGCATTATTGTGCACGACACCAATATTAACGCTGGTATTCTGTCAACCTTAACACCATAGCCACTGCTTGATGCATATTACCAGGAAAATGGGAATACGTCAGCAGTGTAATGCGCCCGCCGCACGCGCCGCTAGTCAGGACGCAGCGTTGAGCAAGTTCGGTATGGCGACTACATCGACTAGACTTAACCTTAGTCAATCTAGTTGCCACTCGAACGCTGTGCGGTTTGACTAGCTAGTCAAACTATACTGAAACGCAAAATAAACTTACCACCTTTTAAAGGGATCGTATACGTTTGGTAATTACTCCAAAAATTAATGGCAATAACAACTTACTTGGTAAGAACTACAGCAGCTTTGGATAGTATAATGCATTTTTAGAAACTTTTCACTTCGAAGTACTGCGGTTATGGAAAAATATATCACTTTTTATGCCCAAAAATTTGAATCTGAGAAGCGTTACTGTAGTGTCGTTTCTCATGCTGTGTATTCCAATGCAGATTATATCCTTCCTGCGTCGAAATAACCGCTCCAGATTTTCGGCAATATCTCAAAATCGCTACTACCTTTTGAAATGAAATTTTTACAGGTTAGTTTTATGGTATATATCTATAACTCTATAGGATTGAAACAAACAATGGGTTCCAGTTACCAAACGTGTACGATCCCTTTAAACCTTTAAATAGCACCAATAACACTGCGTGTAGCTAGTAATGTGTGAACTTATTTGTGGACAATTAGTGTCCTCACTGTCATACCAAACGGTGTCTGAAGGTCACTTGAACCTTAAATGGTCACTTCATGGCACAGCTGTTGAACAGCTGTTTTAACTGTCCGTGATTAGCCAAGGGGGTATGGGATGATTTTAATGCTTTAAAAAAGGCCAGTGCAAAATGGGCATTTCAAGCAACATGCCACGATTGTCGGGGGATCAACGATAGCGTGCCCTGGGCTTGCTGCAATGAGGACTGAGCTACCGTGAGGTGGCACGTCGTCTTGGCTGTTCACACCAGACAATACCGGCCCTGGTGGACAGAGAAACCCCTCAACAACTCTGCAGATGACAGACCTCAATCATGGAAGCCAAGAGTCACCACTGCCAGGCAGGACAGGCAGACGGTCCTAAGTCACCTGCGAGATCGATTCCGTCTAGCATCCCGCACTGCAGCAGAAACTCCGGGGCGTGCAAACCCACGAATCTCTAACGAAGACGACTGCATGACTGTGGTCTGATTGCCAGAAGACCACACAACGGGCGCCGTGTTGACGGCTGTCCATCGCCGCAACCGACAGAGATGGTGCCAGCAGCATGAGCGATGGACCTTGGCGCACTAGAACAACTTGAGCCAAGGTTCTGTGTGGATCATCCTGATGGGCTTGAGCGTGTCTGGAGAAGAACTGGCGAGCGATATGCCGATTGTTGCGTGCGGCAAACCAACAGGTGGGGTGGACCAAGTCTGATGGTGTGGGCCGCCATATCAGGCCGGTACAGGACGCCACTGATATGATGGTTGTAAATGAGAATCTTAACGCCCAGCAGTATGTAGATAACATCCTGCGACTTCATCTGCTGCCATTCTTGCTACACCACCCAGAACTGAGAACCTTTCAGCATTTCAACGATCGTCCCCATGCTGCTCGCTTTACCACTGCATTTCTCCAAAGCGAGAACATCAACACCATGCAGTGGCCTTCGCTCTCCCCTGACTTGAATCCCATAGGAGCACCTATGGGATGAGTTTAGGATACGCGTAGTTGGCAGGTCCAGGACACGGGCAGAGCTGCTTCAGACATAGCCTTGGTCAAGGCGAGTTCGTCGTTATCCGTCCGTCGTTATCCGTCCAGAAATACACTGTACGCGCGCCCCGCATATGCTGCATGCTAGCTTGCGCCCCGTGCAAAGATACAGCGCGAACAGCGACCTCATACGGCCACTATTTATGCAAATCAACTGAGGCTACTTTTTCAAGTAGCCTCAGTTAGTTTGCATATAATAGTGGCCGCGTGAGGTCGTTGTTTGAGCTCAGATTACCGCTGCGCTGTACGTACGGACGGGTAACGATGAACGCCTTGACCAAGGCTACTTCAGTCATTAAGAACTGAGTGGGGCAGAATCCAGCAGCAACCCACCCAAAGACTGGTAGGCAGTATGCGCCGACGATGCACTGCCTGCATCCAAATCAATGGTGGCCACACACGCTATGGAAAGGGGACTGACATTGCACCCTCATCTGTTTTTTACTGTAGAAAAAACTGATGAGATGGTGTATCTTGGTCAAAAACTTGACATGTCATCACTAAAATGCCAATGTTTCAATTAGCAATTGTTGTTGTTTTTTATTTTCAACTGTTACAATAATTTCATTACATTTTTGTATTAAATCATTAAAAGTTTCTTTTGCGTTTCAGTATAGATTAACATAGCCCCGGACGCACTTTTTTGTACACACTAGCCTGGCCATTTTTGTGATAAATACCATGAAAGCGACTGATTTTAAAGTCTATCAGCTTTTGACTGGCGCTGTGGCGCGAGCTTCGATCAGCATAATTAGTCCAGGGAAAATACTTAATTTTGTTGTGTTGACCTCACAAAAATTGCAATATAATATTTTTCACCACAGTGAACTTCTATAAGCTCCCTAGAATGACATACTAAACATCTCAAAAAATCCAAGTGGTGGAAATATGACTAATTTGCATAAATCGTTAATCCCTGCCGCGTAATATATATATTTTTGTTAAAGTTTATTTTGGTAATTCTACTTACATATCCTTACTTTAACATTTTCTAAAGCATATAAACAATGATAACATTGTAATATTTAGCCCAGCAAACAAAAACTGGGGGAAATGGTGTGTCCATAAATAGGGTGCAAAAGTAGGTGAAAGGTTGCCTAAGAAGAGAGACTTGAACAAGTTCAAAGAAACCCCCCAAATTAAAGATTGTTGTTGCTTACAATAATCTTATTTATGTTAAAATGTATTCTGGGGATTATTTTGAATTTTTTTCGCCCAATTTATGGACACACCATTTCCCCTAGTTTTTGTTTGCTGGGCTAAATATCACAATGTTATCATTGTTCATATAATTTTAATAACGTTTTAATATGATAACTGTGCCAGTAAGCAACTTGGTGGATTTTAAGCTCGTCACTACTGACTACTTAATGATATCTGGAGACAAGGTAAATGCGTGCAAATTATAGGGTATAATTGTAGTTATTTTCGACCATTACCATTTTGTCATAATTATTTAGTCACTTATAAGCTTTAGACAATGTTATTGAAGTAAGAATGTGTAACTAGAATCACCAAAATAAACTTAAAAAAAAATAATAATAATAATAAAACCACATAATATATTACGTGGCAGGGATTAACGATTTATGCAAACTAGTCATATTTCCACCACTTGGATTTTTTTAGATTTTTAGTATGTCATTCTAGGGACCTTATAGAAGTGCACTGTGGTGAAAAAGTATTTTCCCTGAACTAATACACTATCTAGACTATTGTTACCTTACCTAACGCACCCCCGCACCCCCCTAAAATTAAAAACCTAAAACGAATTCTTGGGAAACCGCAACATTCCGCAAGCACAATGACCACCACAAAAAAAAGGGGGGGGGGGGGTGTTCCCTCCCTCTCATATCTTGCTTCATATGGCAAATAAAGCGATCTTCCCGGTCCATGATCCTGAGTCTTTTATGAACATCTGCCCTTCGGAAGGTTGTATTGTAATGTGTAGCATTTTCTGTGCATTTTTTGCTTTAATAAAGAAGCAGATTACGACCACGTGATGTGTACTATAGCTACTTAAGGCGCTATCTCTGTGTTCTGGGCATACTTTTCACGAAGTAGCTGCGAGTGTCGTGTCTTCTCATAAGTATCAGTTAATACGACCGTCAACGCCCCTTAAACCCGAAGATGTTCCGATTCGCTGTGTTTCTCGCACTTTTTGGCCTAGCTGTAGCTTGGCAGGCGAATAAGGTTAGTAACTTAAGTTGCATCTTTCAAACAATACTTATATTATCTATATTAGTTACACATTCAACGTGTGTCTTTTATTTTTGACGCACTGTATATATTTCTGAAACTGTTACCGGTCTTTAATTTACCACAGAAAGAGGAGCGGGCCGGACTAAATGACGGTTTGCTGAAGGAGTTGATTGCACGATTGGACGAATCTAAGCGAAACGGTGAGTGTATAATAAAGTAATGTGGAGATTTTCTTAAATTTGCATAAAAACTAACTGCATCTGCTAAGATTTTAAGCGAAGAGTCTTGCATTACGCACTTTATTAATACGTACGTGTACTCGATTTCGTCCCTTTGTATTTGTATTCGACCAATAAAGGGCGGGTCTTAAACTTACAACGGGTGCGTTCGTTTCACAACTGGGAATCGACACGGGTAAAGCGAGTCGGATTAGACTGTAGGTTACCCACGAGAGCCGTGCTAAACGAATGCTCAAACGCGGGTCATCACGATCCTCGCGTGATATTCGTAGCCATTGACAAACCTCATTTTCGGACTGAAGCTTGGGCCTTTAAAGGGATCGTATACGTTTGGTAATTACTCCAAAAATAAATGGCAATACAAACTTACTTGGTAAGAAGTACAGCTTTGGATAGTATAATACATTTTTAGTAACTGTTCACTTCGAAGTACTGCGGTTATGGAAAAAGATATCACTTTTTTTCCCCAAAAATTTGAATCTGAGAAGCGTTACTGCAGTGACGTTTCTCAGACTGTGTATTCCAATGCAGATTATTCTTCCTGCGTGGACATAACCGCTCCAGATTTTCGGCAATTATCTCAAAATCGCTACCACCTTTTGAAATGAAATTTTTACAGGTTAGGTTTATGGTATATATCTATAACTATATAGGATTGAAACAAACAATGGGTTCTAATTACCAAACGTGTACGATCCCTTTAAATGTACGGTGTTACGCGCAAACGAGTAACATAGACTAGAATAACGGCTTCTAAAGTCGCAATGAGCACGGTTTATAATAATTATGTTTAGACTTGCAGTAAAGTTGTCTACCCCAGTCGCCATATTTGTCCGTTGCTTGGAATGAACAACGCATGCATGTGGCGTCTTCCACCAGTGACTCTGCTCCCCGAGCAGGGACTGGTGGTCGACATCCCGCGTGAGCCCCAAGTATGACGTCATAGCTAAACGAACTACCCGTGCCGACTCGGCTGAGCTAAACGAACGCACCCAATTGGTTTTTTTTGTAAAGCAGTTTAGGGTTGCCGATGAATTTTGTTTTGTTTATATTTGTGCAGAGAAACATGGTGACATTTGTCCGACCCAAATCTCGGTAGATTGCGACACCAAAATCTACGAGTACAATGGTTGCACATATATATACGAGAAGGATTCGAGTATTAGCCCTACTACTACTAGTAAGTAGAACCGTTAGCTTTGACAGTTCAGTTTGACGGCATTGAAGTCGTGTTAAATACATGTATTGGTTCAGACTAGTTCCGATCAGACTCTTGATTTTTATAAGATGCATACTAAAAAGAAATACAGATCATATACACATACAAATTACACAAACACAAAAATACACGATACAAAGATACCCATAGAAACAGTACACTGTCTCGCATAGCAGTAATATCTCTAATCCGATAAGCAACTAGGCCGAAATGGCTACGCGGTTAGATCATTTTTGTATGTCCTCGATTTCTTATTGGATTAGTTTGTGATGCAAGTTAGGTTTTTTTTTTTTTTAATATTATTTTTTAATGTTGGAAGCTGTGCACAAGACTACCAGCTTGTGTTACTGTCAAGTTGAGATGAAATAGGACTTGTTGCTTTTTAACTGTACTGTATTTTTGTCTGCGCATATTTGTTACTTTAGCGCCTGCCGTAAAGGTTACACTTACCCAGCTTACAGACCATCAGTACATGATCTACGAAGTCTACCTGGATGGAGAGTTTGTAATCGAGTTTGAACAAGGTAATTGCCCCATTATTTTGGTAGGTTTTTGTCATAGTTGGTAGGCCTATCTAGGCCAAGATTTCAACGAACGGTATTGGTAACGGATTGTTATGTCACACTGGCGAATTAATAACCAAAGGGGTGATATATTTGCCCTGTTCTAACGTGTGTGAAGGCAAGCAACAAGTCGAATGCGCTACATTACAAAATTTATACTTGGTGAGTGGATTGACCCCTCTGTATTAAGCAATATTAACAAAACGGTGACCCTAACACTAACAGATCCCAAGAAACCTGTATACCCAGCACGATATGTGGCAGAGGGGTACCCCCCCTCTTATCCCTATACTTTATACACACTCGACACTATTGTAACCTAACCCATCCCCCCTTGAAACCTAAAAGGAATTCCTGAGATTCCGGGAACACAATGGTCAACACAAAAGAGGGGGGTTTTCTCTGCCACATATCGTGCTTCATATGGAAACCTGTATAATAGGCATATTCAAAGGTGGTGCCACACATGATTATGCAGTTGCACCACTGGGACAGCTGTCTCCCTATGGAAAAAAAACCCGCAAGACAATGCTTCGCATCCAAATGTTCCGAAATTTTTTTTAATTCCTACATGCACTTGCCTCTTTCTTTCTTTTTTCCCGTTAAAGGTTACGAGAATGACGACGAAGTGATCGAGACGTACGGTTTCCACACCCCATTCGGTTTATTCAAACTCGATATTCCCATTTCGCAGGGCTTGTTTGATTATCAAATCTGTCTTGTTAGGGAATAGACCAACAAGCAAGAGGGGCTGTTAAATACGGGCGATACTATGGCAACCAATTGACCACGAATATTCTTGTTACGTACACGTACCTCCAAAAGATACATACATAATGAGATAGATACTTTGTCACAATAGACAATGCGCCCTCTGACGTCACGTGTTTACATCAGTATTCAAATGTACCCGGCAGTATGCGTATACATCGTGTTTTACATAACATTTGCTTAAAGAGTGACGTCGCAGGTCAGATCGCCTTTGAATTATGTGACCTCTGATGTCATCTCTTAACCAAATGTATGTAAAACAAATGATGCGTGCGCATACTGCCGGGCACATTTGAATACAGATGTAAACAGAGGGCACATCGTCTCCCTGTACCACTAGCCTAAATATGACTAAAATGGGTGCTGCAACTTTTATTAAAGAAATTCTCAGTTTTACTTTGTCTAACAGTTTCCAAACACGCATTATGGAAACAATGTGATTAACCTTTAAACAACATACAGGTATACAACACCTAAAACTCCACCATCTGAATGGTGGGTGGGTCGTTGATCACGTGCCTTGAAATATTCGTCCCGTTGACATATACCGTATATTGTGTTCTGACCAATCGAATGACAAGGATTTATTCATGTTTGTATGAAACAAATTAATAATTTCACCTGTCGCCTCGCGAACATTTATTTGTACATGTTTATACTAACACTATCAAACATACTGCAAGTATATAGTTATGTACCATTTAGAATGCAAGTAATTCACATTATGATAGGATTGTTGTAATCTTTATGTTAACAAGTTCGGATCCCGTCCAAAACTTTGCCCGATTGATAAGTTCTAGGAGGAACTTAAAAACCCTTAAGTTATTGAAGAAAAAGATGCACATCGTTTTCTATACCAGTCTCGATACACCGCTGTCGTTTTCGATTACCGCTGTCGATTATGACCTTTGTCTGATAGTCTTAAAATTAAACCAATCTATACGTTTACACTTTTCTCTCGTAACATACAACTTGTATGACAAAGGACTTATCAAACTTGGTTTTAAACAATTTGGTGTCGCATTCCTACATCGAATATTTGTTCATCAGTTATTGACAATAAACCTTGGAAAGTCATTTTCACTGCATCTATTTTATTCTGGATTCTTTTTTCTCAAAAAAATGAACTTTCATAATTTCCAGAGCACAGTGTCCTGGCATTCTTGATGTATTTTTTATTTTGTTGGATGGATTGGAGGGAGCACTGTAAAGTTGCTATTTTGTAGATACAAACGGAACAATTCTGGAAGCAATTTAGCCGATTCAACTCTATAGTCCAGGAATTTACTTGGGTATAATAGCGTGAAGACCCGGCCATTACTGCGTGTTAATGCCCAATTCGCATTTTCCCCGTGCGATAATGGGTCTGCGATTTTCCGTTCGATTTTTTTTGAAGCATCGAAGGTAGCACGGGCTATACGGCGTCTGTGTTCACATTGTGTATACAAGCATCGTGCGATTTCTCGTACGGGCCCAAGGCCGGGGCAAAGCCGTACAGAGGATGCGCGGAGATTGTATGGAAATCGTGCAATTTCAGTGCAGTTTCCGCGGGATGACCGTGCTCAATACCTGTGCGATTTCACGGGTACTGCACAGGCAGCGAGCGGCAACCTTGCGAACCTAGCGAAAGCTGTGTGAGGGCCGTGCGATTGTCTCCAATGTCCACCTAAAATCTTGCGTTTTCTGCACGATCTCCGCTCGGTGCCCGTGCAATTAAACGTCTCGCTAAAAAAAAACACGTACACAAATCTCACAGCCGCCTACTGTCTCCACACGGAGGCCGCACGAAAAGAAGGATACGGACAGGATACGGGCTCTTTAGATTGCAGGCCAAAATGATTTGGGCATAACGGACCGGGTTGGGGGATGAGTATGACCAATGGTGGGATGTCCATTACCATTGTAAAATACCTTTTTATTAAGGGAATAAACAGTGAATTTGCTCAAATTTTGTTTAAAGCCGGGGACTATTACTGGGCATTAACAGGGTGAGGACCCAGTCATTATTGCGTGATAACAGACCGGGGGATGACCAACATAACCCAGCCAGCGTCGGGCAGTTGTTCCTTTTTTCTTTTCTTTTTCGCGATCACCGTTCGACAAACGTGATTTCCCCCCACCACCCAATTTTTCGGAACAATTACAGGTGCTGTAATTCGGCAAACAAATATAAATGTAATGAAAGGAAATTATTGTTCATTGTAATTGAAGGTTTTATACTTGGCACTCGTGTATTCAATGGACACCCCCGCCCCCCCCCCCCCCCCCCCCCCCCCACCACACACACAAGTGTGTAAAGGCCTTCGATCGTGGACGGGGTATTGTCCGACCGTCTTCCCTCTTTTGTTTATACTCTAACGTTTTTTGATGATCGCCATAGGATTTGTACACGGGAAAAGATCGTGGACGTTTTGTCAATCGTGGACCCATTGTTTGACTCCCAATTCTTTTGTCCGACGACCACGATTGCCGGTCAATACAAACGCACACTCGTGTATAGACCGGCAATCGTGGTGCGAAATACCGTACCCTCTGGAGACATGAACACAATGTGTACAATGGAGACAAAACCTCTCCGGAGGGTAAATTTCTATAGATGAATAGGTCTCCAATGGGAATTTCACGAATTAGATTTTTGGATTTTACTTAAATTACTCAAAAACTAGGATTAGGATGTGGGTTAGGGTTGGGGTTTGGGTTAGGGTATAATATAGGGTATATTGGGTCGAAATTTCAACACAGGAAAAAAAATAATGTTTAAAATGGGAGCATTTTGAAAAACGTGCTCGACTTTCAAACCATTTTGTACACGAGAACAAGGCCATGTCTCCACAGTGATACAAAAATGCGAATGTGTGGCCCGCCATTAGCTCGGTCAAACTATCACATTGTGGTTAGAAACGTGTACACAAACAAATGGCTTCGGTACGAAAAAGCACCGTATTTGTCAATCAAAATACGGCTGTATGGAGTTTTAAAAATTGTCAACAAATATGCATGAAATGGTCATGAAATATGTAAATAACACGCTGGTACTCGGATTATGACATCATTTTTTTCCCGTTAAATACCAAAATAAACCTCGAAAATGAGAATTATCGTTGAACTCGTGTGACGTGAACGGCGGGAATGTCAAGAACTTAAGATAAACAAGGTCAAGGACAGTGCAGTCTAAGGTAGGGGCCTATGTAGAGTTAATAGTAATAATGTACATGTATAGCAGTCTATTAATTAGGCTATGGTTTAATCCTGTTGTGACAAAATACGCGATTTATTCCAGTACCGGTACTGTGACTTACCAAGCAACACCGTCCATACAAATTGACATGCATGCATGCTTCATTTCCCCCAACTGCAACTTCACCATCCCCCATGTACTGTTCATACCGTTCCTTAAAATAATGGCCATCCTTTTAGTTCGCCCGCTAGGTAACTGATAGTAATTTTGTCTTCGCCTAAAGTTCAAATCAACATTTTCGTTGTTAATGTTCTACGCCTAGCCTAGCGTACATGTACATGTACGTGTGTGCAACTTGACCAAGGTAATGGCGTCGCCATGCCGTTGCTAAGGTGGGCGGGGCTTATGGTCAAATCCGGATCGGTCCATTGTCCCTATAGTCCACGATTGCCGGTTTTTACATATTTAAAAAGTCACGCTAGTTTGAATTCACCTTCCTCACACTTTCTCTACTTTTTGTTAGTTTTCTTTTGGGTGGTCTATTCTTTTAAAAAAAAAATAGCAGGTTTTTATGTATTTCTATTTTGTTATACTTTTCCTAGTTTATTATTTTTAACACTTCCTCTTACTTTACTTTCTGTGTTGATGTCTGTCTATAGTCATTGCATCCATTCGTCAGTCAGGGTGTCCATTCGTCAGTCCGCATGTGACACGTCCGTCCGGCAGTCATCAGTCCGCTCGCATTCAGATTAAAATGTTACAGGTTTTGCTTCTAGCTAATTATAGTCCACATAATGCAATTCATCATTGTATTGCAGTATAAAATTTAATTTTTGAAACTGAGGAATTTTAATTAAAAAAACTAGAGGTCTATGTCTAATTATCAATTTATAAACACCAGGCATGGTACGGTGGGATGAAGTGGAGGGAACGAAGCGTAGCTAGGATTTTGTTCAGTTGGGGCAGGGGGGGAGGACATCATTATCACATGGGGGTGGGGCAGCTTTTTATGGCTGTTGAGTCTCTGTTTGGTTTTTGAAGAAAACGGGGATATCAAGGGTTTTTCTTTTAGGGGGGAACCTGGGGAGGAACCAGGTGCTATACCACTGGCAGGGAAGGAGAATGGGGTGGAGGGGAGGAGTGGGGGAGGAAAGTTTGTAGGGAGAGGGTGGGTGGGGGAAGGGTGTGATCTGCCAATCAATTTGTTGTATACTTAGTTAATTAGGTAATAACAGTGCGAGAACCCGGTTATTACTGCGTGGTAAAATCCAGGCGTGACGTATTCATATTGTTCCTGCACGACAATACTAGCCGATAATGGCTTGTTGGACACAAACTCATCATTAACCAGCACAATAACTCATCGTTATGAACACAATAACTCATCGTTACCAATACAATAACTCATCGTTACCAACACAATAACTCATCATTACCAATACAATAACTCATCGTTACCAATACAATAACTCATCGTTACCAGCACAATAACTCATCGTTACCAATACAATAACTCATCGTTACCAATACAATAACTCATCGTTACCAATACAATAACTCATCGTTACCAGCACAATAACTCATTGTTACCAATACAATAACTCATCGTTACCAATACAATAACTCATCGTTACCAACACAATAACTCATCATTACCAATACAATGATATTAAACACAATTGCTGTCCATTATCAAGTAAACAAACAGTACTGTATCACTGTGCCAACTAAATGAACATAATATTTGGGTCCAAAACATAAGTTCCGTGACCATTCTCTGGCTAGGATGGTTTGACGATGGATTTGACTTCTATGGACCATTTATAAAGTATTAGCCCCCGGTCCCTCCAAAAAATACCGGCATTTTTCGCTAGAGGGCCAAATCCAAGATGGCCGCCGGCGCCATCTTGGAAAATTTACTTTTGAACCAGAGCACCTACAACCATGTCTGAAGACACTTTTTCGTGTAAGTCGACCACAAGGATTCCGATTCAGACATCGGTTTGATGCTATGAACTAATTTTGACCCAGAAATTAAAGATTTTTGAAAGGGAACACCTAGAAACATGAATGAACACATTTTGTTTGGTTAAATCATTGCGCTGATGCAATTTGTGAAGGTCCTGGTCAGTCGGATATGATGAATAATGGTTCTAGGAGTGAGCTCCTAATGGTATAAGGGCCATATCGGCTGGATTTGTATATGGGTACAAACGTATTTAGCACAATGAAGGTCTGATTTATTTTAACAATGCACACTTTCTTTTCAGTTTGTGTCTTCGCTGAATACACCAATCACCGTCACTACACAATCGTAGGCACCAGATTAGTTTCTCTTTCTACAGTTTTGTATCACAAACATGATACTTCATTCTGTTATTGTTTCACTGATGCTGTGGTTTCAGTAGCTGTGTTGTGAATTGAGAAATATCAGTTACATTCTCCCTGGTAATATTGGGTAAATGGGGTAATATCGGGTGACCTCAATTTACATGCTGACCCTAAGTGGGCGTGATAAACCGTGAAACAATTTTGTCACTTGTTCTACATGAACGTTATGTTTTGCGTAATAGCGATACGTTTAGGGTGTTTTCGTAGAGATAATTGTGTAACATTTATTTACTCAAAGTCTCAAAGAAACGAATTTGCCAAAACGCCAACACACAAATAAATTAACAAAACAATATCGGCAAACTGTGATTACAAACGGCGGTGATATTGGTCACATATATAGCGTTTACTACACGCTAAGATTGTAGGAGTGGCAGAATAGTCATTGATGTTTATAATGTATACATTGTAGTATTGTTCCGGTAGTATCGTAATATAAGTATTAACTAATGTAACTAACAAATTAACCAATATTGGGTAAATGGGATAATATCGGGTGGATAAATTTAAGGAAACCTCCCAAATTAAAGATTGTTGTTGCTTACAATAATCCTATCTACGTTAAAATGTATTTTTGGGATTTCCTTGAACTTCTTCAAGTCTCTCACCTTAGGCAATCCTTCACCTACTTGTTAGCCCAATTTAGGGACACACCATCTTCTCCCAGTTTGTGTTTGCTGGGCTAAATATCACAATGTTATCATTGTTTATATGATTTTCCATAAGATTTTAATAAGATAACTGTGCCAGTGAGCAACTTGGTGAATTTGAAGCACGTCAATACTGACTACTTGATGATATCTGGAGACAGTGTAATATGCGCACATTTATAGGGTCACGAAGTTGTTATTTTTGATAATTACTATGTTCTCATAATTATTCAGTCACTTATATGATTTAGCAAATGTTATTAAAGTAAGGATATGTAAGTAAAATCACCAAAATAAACTTTTTAAAAAAATGAAAAATATATATATATACCCAAATATGGGAATACATATATTACGCGGCAGGGATTAACGATTTATGCAAATTAGTCATATTTCACCACTTGGATTTTTGTAGATTTTTAGTATGTCATTCTAAGGACCTTATAGAAGTGCACTGTGGTGAAAAACAATCTGTTGCAATTTGTTTGAGGTCAAAACGTATTTTTCCTGGACTAGTATATTTGACGTCGTATTTTCAAATAAAGAAGAGAATAAATATCGAAACAAAAACTGTAGTTTCTCCATCACTCAAGGTAAACTCCTAAACCTATTTCATTTAAATTTCGAGGATTAGATTTGCCGAAAACAGCCTGAATATTTGTTGCAATCCGGAACTAGGAAAACGTCTGTAATGTGGCCAGAATGCAGCCCAAAGACGGGGTTTAGAAAAAGCCCCTTGGAAAACCCATGATATTACTACATATAATGCATTGCACGTGATCGAGTCTCGGCCAATCAGAAGCCTTCCACTCTCCTAGGTATTTATTAAGTTACTGTAAGTTTCAAGTGATTGTGGACTATCTCAAACTCTGCTACAGCTGTCATTACACTGATGACTTGCACTCGTCAGTTACCAGAGAACATTGTTCCTAACAACTTTCCAATGATTGACTCCCTTGTGGTTCTGGATGTGTATACTGCTGTCCTTGTGATGATGGCTCAGTGCCAGTCAGCCCGGGACATTGCTCCTGGCTACTTGCGAGTGACTGCTGGCTCCCTGCTGGTTGTGGATGTACACACTGTTCCACTTGCATGGATGGCTTGCAGTCAGTCAGACTAGAGCATTGCTTCTGGTGAGAACTTGCGAGCGCTGAGGTACCCGCTGGTTCTGTGTGTACCTCAACGTGCACTTCAACGTGCACTTGAACATGCTGCTGACTGTGCATGAATGCCTTGCTGCTGCTTTGCCTGGTACATTGTTTTTGACAGCTGTCTAGTGACTGCTGACTCTCTGGGTGTTGTGCCTGCCCTTGGCTTGGTGACTTGCTGGTACTTTGCCTGGTACATTGTTCTTGACAACTGTCCAGTAACTGCCAACTTGCTGGGTGTCGTGCCTGCCCTTGGCTTGGTGGCTTGCTGTTGCTTGGTCTGGTATGGGGCTGCTCTTGGTAATTTTCTGCATGTGGAATCACACGAAGCTCAATCTGATCTCCTGGCTGCAATGGTTGGCTAGAATTCCGTCTTGGGCACCAACGACAGCACAGATTTAGGAATGAGAATGCCTTGACTACAGCTGCACGGAAGTCGGCGTTTGTGGCACTGTAGATTAGGGAATCAATGGAGCTATTGATAAGTTCCAAGATCCCTGTACACAATTCCACAATGGTAAATTTGTCCACAAGTTTTAGAAGTTCAACAGCTTGGGAAGGCGAAGTTATAGAATAATTTCTTGCCACAATGTTCAAAATGACACCTCCAGTTTTGAATGAGTTCATAATGAAGAAAGCAGCAGTATTGATGATAATCATACATAGAACTTTGCCTGCTCTCTTGGGACGGTTTGGCAACAGAGCTGATTGCTGGCGCACTTTCACTACTACAAAGAAGTACAAAGCAAGAGTTGCTATTAAACAGACACTGCTTATGAGGGATTGAATAAAATAAACGATGTCTGTAAAGACACCGTCTGTTAACGGTAAGAATATCAGAATCACACCAACAACAACCGTTGGCACCCAGAGTCCTGCTGATATCTTTGCTGCTCGAGATTTAGAGGCTTTCTCTTTAAATGTTAGAGGATTGCGCACTGCAGAGAATCTCTCGGCTGCTATGGTCGCCACAAACAAATTAGAAGCGGCTAGGCACATGTATCGGACAGTTAGGAATACTTTATCAAAGAAGACGTACGTTGACGTTGTGCCTGTAAGCCTTGTTACTATAAAGTCAGTCAATAAATAAAGTGAGTCAGCCACAGCCAGATTGAATAAGTAGATGTTGATGATTGTACGCATAGACTTCACTCGAAGGACTGTGAAGAGAAACACGAAGTTCAAGATGAGGCCGATTGGTACAATGATTTCAGTACCCAACTTTGTTATTTGATAACCTCTGTCAATAGTCTTGTTCAAATTCTCGCGGTACTTTTCTACTTCAATCAATGTAGCAGAACTGTTTTGGTAGCCGACACCCATAGTTCATACAGTACAGTGTAGCATTGATGTGCAATGTTTTAATCAGAAGCAGCAAATAATGTCCCGTTGCGGTATTTCAAGATAACTCTAGATTTATATCAACAGAAAAAGAAAGACTTCCAGCAATCTGTAGTTGAAACAGAAAGTTTCATCATATTTTCTCAATTTTTCCCACATTTATCTTGGACATATTTGTAATGCATGTGACACATCCCCATGAGCTGTAACCAAATTAATCTGGGTTTTGTTTATACAGGACATGAAAACTGACAATGAAACTTGTTTCAGTTTTAATTCTATTTGCTCCAGATTATTCTGATTTTACGCATAGACTTTACTAACACGACTGTGGAGACAAAGATGAAGTTTAAGAGGAGACTGATTGATGCAATGACTTTAGCACTTAACCGTGCTATTTGAATACCTCTTCCTGCATTCTTGTAATAGTTTACAAGAGGATTTATAATTAAATTGCTCCTTCAATATTCAACCAAGTAGATGAATTGAAGAGCAATACTCCACCATCCATAATTTATTACGGTGTACCATCAATTTCCATGTACTAAATCACATATAGGTAATATCTGCCTAATTTCAAGATCACTTCATTTAATTTACTAACCTAGATTATCCTGGCATAAACTAAAACTTGTTCATTTCATTTTTCTTCTGTATTTTGATATCAATGGAATGAAACTTGTCTCTCTATTGTTTTGACAATGCTATAAATAAAAGCATACTACAGAGTTTCACAGTTGACATTTCATTTGAGATTTCTTTGAGGGTTCAATTTTGGTTTCGTGTAAAAAAAGTTTACATTCGAAGTATGAAGATGTTTCCTTCTCTGTGTATTTTTTTTTTCCTTTCTGTTGACAGATACTTTTGTTCGTAACTATAAAAGTGCATTAAATCACACTGAATAATCCTATTATATTTTTAAATAAGATTAAAACTGCTGTAAACTACTTACTGGCTGGAATGACCTGAAATATACAAATCAAATTTGTTAAGAGGGCCTAATATTTCGATCTTAACAAGATCTTCTTGAGAGACATAATGGCTGTGTACAAACAACTAAATTATAGGGCAACATACAGCATGATGCACATCATAGCTGGCGGGAGAAACACAAAAGAAAAAGCATGTACAGAGTTCTGTGGAACAACAATTATATTTTTAATACAATGTTCTTTTTACATGGTGTGAGAATGACAGGTTTTAGGGTAACATAAAATGGTAACATTTGTTATATTTTGGTAACAGTTTAAGTTAAAAAATGTACTAATCTTAATTAAAATTTTTCATACGGCAAGAACCGTGCAGGACCGAGTAAGTGCCGTTCTTCACTTTTGGCTACACATAATTGAAATGATACCCCCGCTCCCACACAAGTGGGTAAATGCCGTCAATCGGGGACGGGGCATTGTCCGACCACCTCTCCTCTTTTGTTTGTACTCTAACGTTTTCGGATGATCGCCATGGAATTTGCACACGAGTCGGAATCGGGGACCTTAGCGAAATAGGGGACCCTATTGTCCTCTATTGTTATACGTCCCCTATTTCAATCAAAAACAAACTCACAAGTGTGTAAACACCTTCAATCGTGGACGGGGCATTGTCCGAACGTTATACCTCTTGTGTTTGTACTAAAGTTTTCGAAAAAACCTCCATAGGATTTGTACACGATTTGGAATCGTGGACCTTCTGTCAATCGTGAACCCATTGTTTGCCCCCAAATTCTTTTGTCCGACGTCCAGCAAGGAAGGTGTTTACACACGCATGTAAACATCAGTAATCGTAGACCCCGTATTGTTCCTCTTTTCTTTGTACTCCCATAGGTTTTTTCACATTATTTTTTAATTGTGTACGGTCAATCAATAATTAGACCCTTTGTTTATACCCTAACCCAATTCTTCTTAATCCACGAATGCCGGTGTTTATATATTAAAAAACTCATCAATTATTTTGGTACATTGGGTTATGGGGACAATCCATATGGTTTGTGTGTTAAGTGAAATCGCTTATCTCAAACTCGGAACACTCTAAAATTCAAAGATTTTCAGCATCGCCCTAATTTGTCCTTTTCTACATTTTCATTTATTATACCCTAACCCAATTTTACTTTGTTCTACCTTTACTGAAGACCCAATGCGCTATGGGGACACAAAAATGTCCCCACTATACTCGGTCTGTCTTTTCCAAACAAAAGAGCCTGTCCCCATAACTCGGCGGAGGTTTGTACCTTCCATCGTGTTCCTAAATCCAGTACTCTGTGGAGACCTGAACACAATGGGGACAATAGGAGTCAAAAGGTCTCCACAGGGTTATTTCTATAGATTAAAAGATCTCCACAAGAATTTTCACAAAATAGATTTTAGAATTATACTCGAATTACTCAAAAAATAGGGTAAGGATGTGGGTTAGGGTTGATGTTTGGTTTAGGGTATAATATAGGGTACATTGGGTCGAAATTTCAACCAAGGAAATTAATTGTGGTTTAAATAGAAGCATTTTGAAAAAGGTGCTCGACTTTCTAACCATTTTGTAGACGAGAACAAAGATATGTCCCCACAAAGATACAAATTTGAGGATTGATGGACCCCCCATTGTCCTCCCGTTATCCCTCTTGTTTTGTTCCTCAAACTCACGACTGCCGTTGTTTACATATTAAAAAAGTCACGCTAGTTTGAATTCACCTTCCTCACACTTTTTCTACTTTTTGTTAGTTTTCTTTTGGGTGGTCTATTCTTTAACCAGTTTGCGCCAGGATTATTTTAACATCACCGAGTCGACGCGCGAGATTATTTTTTTAACGAAACTCGCTCCGAAGCAGGTTCAGGCCGCCAGTACCGGGAAGCACACCCACGCATTTCCGGCCTTGCTCGCTGCTGACAGACATTTCCGGCCTTGCTCGATCGTGGCGTGTTTATGCGTCATCCGTTTTGATTCTGGGGAAAACTTTGCGTTTATTTTCGTCATCCGGCGCGAACTGGTTAAATGAGATAATAGCAGGCTTTTATGTATTCCTATTTTGTCCTACTATTCCTAGTTTTCATCATTGCATTGCAGTAAAATTGTATTTTGTTAACTGAGGAATTTTAATAACAAATCTAGAGGTCTGTCTAATGATCAATTTATAAACACAAGGCATGATACAGTGGGATGGGGTGGAGGGAAAGTAGCGTAGCTATGATTTGTTTCAGTTGGGGGAGGGTGGGGGGGGGGGGGGGGGGGGGGGGGGGGGCATCAGCATTTCATGATGGTGGGCAGCTTTTTATGGTCTGTTGAGTCTCTGTTATGTTATTATTATTATTATTTTTTTTTTTTTTGGGGGGGGGGGGCACCTGGGGAGGAACCAGGTGCTATACCACCGGCAGGGAAAGAGTTGTGGTAGGAGGTTTTTTATGGTGAGGGTGGTTGGGGGAAGGTTGTGATCTGCGACTCAAGTTTGTGTGTACTAGTTAAGTTACTGTAAGTTTCAAGTGATCGGGGACTATCTCAAACTCTAGTGCTGTCATTACACTGATTACTTGCACTCGTCAGTTACCAGAGAACATTGTTCTCAACAACTTTCCAATGATTGACTCCCTTGTGGTTCTGGATGTGTATACTGCTGTACTTGTGGTGATGGCTCAGTTCCAGCCAGCCCGGGACATTGCTCCTGGCTACTTGCGAGTGACTGCTGGCTCCCTGCTGGTTGTGGATGTACACACTGTTCCACTTGCATGGATGGCTTGCAGTCAGTCAGACTAGAGCATTGCTTCTGGTGAGAACTTGCGAGCGCTGAGGTACCCGCTGGTTCTGTGTGTACCTCAACGTGCACTTCAACGTGCACTTGAACATGCTGCTGACTGTGCATGAATGCCTTGCTGCTGCTTTGCCTGGTACATTGTTTTTGACAGCTGTCTAGTGACTGCTGACTCTCTGGGTGTTGTGCCTGCCCTTGGCTTGGTGACTTGCTGGTACTTTGCCTGGTACATTGTTCTTGACAACTGTCCAGTAACTGCCAACTTGCTGGGTGTCGTGCCTGCCCTTGGCTTGGTGGCTTGCTGTTGCTTGGTCTGGTATGGGGCTGCTCTTGGTAATTTTCTGCATGTGGAATCACACGAAGCTCAATCTGATCTCCTGGCTGCAATGGTTGGCTAGAATTCCGTCTTGGGCACCAACGACAGCACAGATTTAGGAATGAGAATGCCTTGACTACAGCTGCACGGAAGTCGGCGTTTGTGGCACTGTAGATTAGGGAATCAATGGAGCTATTGATAAGTTCCAAGATCCCTGTACACAATTCCACAATGGTAAATTTGTCCACAAGTTTTAGAAGTTCAACAGCTTGGGAAGGCGAAGTTATAGAATAATTTCTTGCCACAATGTTCAAAATGACACCTCCAGTTTTGAATGAGTTCATAATGAAGAAAGCAGCAGTATTGATGATAATCATACAGAGAACTTTGCCTGCTCTCTTGGGACGGTTTGGCAACAGAGCTGATTGCTGGCGCACTTTCACTACTACAAAGAAGTACAAAGCAAGAGTTGCTATTAAACAGACACTGCTTATGAGGGATTGAATAAAATAAACGATGTCTGTAAAGACACCGTCTGTTAACGGTAAGAATATCAGAATCACACCAACAACAACCGTTGGCACCCAGAGTCCTGCTGATATCTTTGCTGCTCGAGATTTAGAGGCTTTCTCTTTAAATGTTAGAGGATTGCGCACTGCAGAGAATCTCTCGGCTGCTATGGTCGCCACAAACAAATTAGAAGCGGCTAGGCACATGTATCGGACAGTTAGGAATACTTTATCAAAGAAGACGTACGTTGACGTTGTGTATGTAAGCCTTGTTACTATAAAGTCAGTCAATAAATAAAGTGAGTCAGCCACAGCCAGATTGAATAAGTAGATGTTGATGATTGTACGCATAGACTTCACTCGAAGGACTGTGAAGAGAAACACGAAGTTCAAGATGAGGCCGATTGGTACAATGATTTCAGTACCCAACTTTGTTATTTGATGACCTCTGTCAATAGTCTTGTTCAAATTCTCGCGGTACTTTTCTACTTCAATCAATGTAGCAGAACTGTTTTGGTAGCCGACACCCATAGTTCATACAGTACAGTGTAGCATTGGTGTGCAATGTTTTAATCAGAAGCAGCAAATAATGTCCCGTTGCGGTATTTCAAGATAACTCCAGATTTATATCAACAGAAAAAGAAAGACTTTCAGCAATCTGTAGTTGAAACAGAAAGTTTCTTCATTTTTTCTCAATTTTCCCCACATTTATCTTGGACATATTTGTAATGCATGTGACACATCCCCATGAGCTGTAACCAAATTAATCTGGGTTTTGTTTATACAGGACATGAAAACTGACAATGAAACTTGTTTCAGTTTTAATTCTATTTGCTCCAGATTATTCTGATTTTACGCATAGACTTTACTAACACGACTGTGGAGACAAAGATGAAGTTTAGGAGGAGACTGATTGATGCAATGACTTTAGCACTTAACCGTGCTATTTGAATACCTCTTCCTGCATTCTTGTAATAGTTTACAAGAGGATTTATAATTAAATTGCTCCTTCAATATTCAACCAAGTAGATGAATTGAAGAGCAATACTCCACCATCCATATTTTATTACGGTGTACCATCAATTTCCATGTACTAAATTACATATAGGTAATATCTGCCTAATTTCAAGATCACTTCATTTAATTTACTAACCGAGATTATCCCTGCATAAACTAAAACTTGTTCATTTCATTTTACTTATGTATTTTGATATCAATGGAATGAAACTTGTCTCTCTATTGTTTTGACAATGCTATAAATAAAAGCATACTACAGAGTTTCACAATTTACATTTCATTTGAGATTTCTTTGAGGGTTCAATTTTGGTTTCGTGTAGAAAAAGTTTACATTCGAAGTATGAAGATGTTTCCTTCTCTGTGTATTGTTTTTTCCCTTTCTGTTGACAGATACTTTTGTTCGTAACTATAAAAGTGCATTAAATCACACTGAATAATCCTATTATATTTTTGAATAAGATTAAAACTGCTGCAAACTGCTTACCGGCTGGAATGACCTGAGATATACAAATCAAATTTGTTAAAAGGGCCTAATATTTCGATCTTAACAAGATCTTCTCGAGAGACATAATGGCTGTGTACAAACAACTAAATTATAGGGCAACATACAGCATGATGCACATCATAGCTGGCGGGAGAAACACAAAAGAAAAAGCATGTACAGAGTTCTGTTGAACAACAATTATATTTGTAATACATGTACAATGCTCTTTTTACATGGTGTGAGAATGACAGGTTTTAGGGTAACATAAAATGGTAACATTTGTTAGATTTTGGTAACAGTTTAAGTTGAAAAATGTACTAATCTTAATTAAAATTTCTTCATACGGCAAGAACCGTGCAGGACCTAGACTTGATGACAAGTCGTTAGATAGTCGGGTTTAATCCGTGTATTTCAGTCGAAGTTTATCGGCACGGCTGGTTTAAGACTAGTAACGTGCCAGATCTTAGTCGGGTTTAATCCGTGTATTTCAGTCGAAGTTTATCGGCACGGCTGGTTTAAGACTAGTAACGTGCCAGATCTAACGACTTGATAAATACGTTCTCGCACCGTTATTCATATATGCGTGCAGCGCAATACATATGCAATATATTTCTGCGGTGAGATCCAATGGCGCACTGCTATGCAAATGTAGACTCATCCATTCCGTTATATGGGGAGTTCTTCTCAATACTTTAGGAACATGTTTCTAGATCTGGCGATGTTTAACGACCAACACACTCAGCTAGGTCAATTGCGTGTTGCAATAAAATATATCATTGTGATACACTTGATTTATTTGAGTTGTGTATGCTCTATTATTACTTTTGTAATGTTACACAATACAAAGTACGAACCCTTGAAGTAATGAGAATGATATACGTAGAAAAAGAATAGCTAAACACCTCCTTTAACCGCATGTGTTGTACGAGATCTGTAAAGGTGGTTTAAAAACACTGCAGGCGTACACATGTTCGTATAGCGCACGACCGAGAAAACGAATTTAATATCACAGGAAACGAAGTTAATATCACAAAAACAATCCAGTTTGATCAGGAAAATTAAGTTAAACATAAAAACACCCAAGAATGACATTTATACGCCAAGTTTGAATGTTAGGTAGACCTATTTTTGGGAAAAGATACGAGACATTCGTGTGAGACGATGCAATGCAGTGCACGTATTACAAGATGTTCTAAAAAAAAATTTAGACAATTTTTTTTGGGGGGAAAGAATTCCACATCATAATCTTATGCACAAACCATAGAAAAACGAGATTTTTTTGATTAAGAACATTTTTGAAAATGTTGATTTAATTTTATATCCAGACAATAAAAAGTGAAAGTTTTATGATAAAATTAAAAAGGAAAAATGTATTTGGCACATTAATTTGTTTGTTCGTGGGGACAGTGTCCAGATTTGGAATCAACCCAATGTTTAACCAGGGTCCCAACAATTCTTGCTGGACAAGTGGACAGAAAAAATTAATTATGTGGTTTGAGCTTAAACCATAGAGCTGTATAATAAAGATACAGCTCTATGGCTTAAACTATGAACTTGAGAAACTTGAAATAAATCACAATTAAAAATACCAATAACACATGTAACTAATGACATACAAGTCAAACAATGGATTACATTTTGCTTGCTTTTATTTGGCATTGATAAACTGCAGATAACATGTAATAACTACTGCCATAGTATTAATATTCTTATTATGTATTGTTTACTGATGTTATAAAACCAAAATACTAAAACGAAAACAAAATTAGCCCCCGACTTTCTATGAATTTAAAACCAAAATAAAAACTTGCGATGTCATTTTAGAATAATAATTGTTCATACTATGCAAAGATACATTTGGCAGCGTTCTTCACAGGCCAAATTCAGGCTGTAACTTCGAATTGTGAGTGTTTCTAGATATTTGTGCAATATGAACACGATATTAAAGATTTGTACAACACAATTTCTGTTTTGTATAAAACCGTAATTGAAAAGCAAAATTTGACAGGCCGGCATAACATTTGACAGGCCGGCATAAAAATATGGCAGAACAGCGTAACATTTACACAGGGCAGGCTACCCTGCTAAAATTGATTGTGGAGGACACTGACTGGGTAAATCTATGTCATTTTAACATCTGTATATAATTTGCTTTAAACTTTAACTAGTCTTGTCGGTTTTCATGAAACACATATTCACTATACGAAAGCTTAAAAGAATATTATGTATACTTCCATGTTTCCAAGATAATTTTGTGACTGTTGCAACTGTTTTATTATCTGTACTTATATTGTTGAAACATGAAATGCCAAGATGCAGAGTGCTGCGATATTTTTACAGCACATGTATCTAAAAAATTTGGAACACCGAGATAGCTTATCTTGGAAAATTTAGTTGGTCAATTAAGCTTCCGTAGTTTACTGATGGTTAAACAAAATAAGTTTTGACATTCGCTGTCATCTGTTATCCCTCTGTCATATTAATGGGAGCAGTTCGTCCTGTGACTTGTGCAGCCGTATTTAGTTGTACAGCCTGACATCTCAGTAGCTAGCAAGAAGTGGACTTGGGTAAACCAATTAGCTGTAGTGTACAAAGAAAGAAAATATACAGGTATAAATTAAATGCCAAGGGAATAATGTTGCAACATTAGGTGGCTCTACACTTCCAGAATTGTGAGAGAAAAACCTTACCATTGCGATTTTAGGAAAATTCAAAAGTACATTACATTTATGCACGTAAATAGTTTATGACACAATATGTTGTGTACACAAATTACCACCATGAATCAAAGTCAACGGGACAGTCTTCGTGGAATGTGTACAACATTGATCTGAAAATACCTGTATTGTGGAATTCGATCCTTTGTAAAGGGTACCCTAGACCAACTGATTCTACTGTTCTTTCGAAATATTCAAGTTTTTCTCTCAGAAAGGACCACAATAATAATGAACAAATCCCGCTGAAAACAAAAATAACATTTTCGCCTAGAGCAATGTTCTCTATTCTCTATTCTCTATTTTATTTCTCGGGAAACATCAACAAATGCACAGACCAAAATTACAAAGAAAACATAAAATAAAAGCTTTAGATGCAATGTACCAAACATAATAACCAAGACAAAGACAAAATGCCATTCAGCTCCCGAAGGATTACCCAAAAGAAACATTGTTCCTGTCGAGGGGTTCTCCAAGCTGAATGGGATACAAGAAACAATTATATAACAAGATTGTAATTATAATTTTAAAAAGGGAATAAGAATAATATAAATAATAATATAAATAATAAATAATAAATAATAAGAAAATAATAAATAATAAATAAGTACAAAATATAGTATAATAATAATAATAATAATTTGTAATTTCTTTAATTAAATAAACCTTACATTCTTATAATAAGAATACCGAATTGCCTGCCTTTGCCATGTTGGCTGTGACTCTGGCCACCGCCATGCCCCTGCCATGGGTCATTGTCCACCCTTAGCAGCAGCATATAGCAACGGTCAAAGTCACAGTCAAGGCTATTATGGCCTAATAAGCCGATTCACTATTACAACTGCGCATGTCCGTCACATGACCTGACGACCGCTTTTGGAAGATAAACAATACACCCGCGTAGTACTACTAGTGCGGCGTACCTTAGACCGAACCGTTACCGTCGCCGTATTTTTAGAAAATTTGTTGTCATTTGTGGAAACGAACGTGATATAATATATTTATTGTATACTTATTCACTTTAAGAACATATTTCATACGTTTTTATCCACATATCGTCAAGTTTATGGTGATTTCTGAGGATAACCACGGACTTCCGGGTGTCGAATTCGGCAACCTTTTCTTCGTACGTAGCTATGTAAGTTCGCTGTGATCAATTTTACGCATGTTATTTGTAATGATTAGTAATTAGTTTTGCTTCCATCATGCTAAACTTAATATAATCTTGACTAAATTTAAAGATGATGAGTGTGGTTGTGATATTAATTGTGTACTGTGTGGTGTACATGTACATCAATCATGTAGTTCCTCAGCCGGATCAGACTTTTCTTTTTAATGGATTGGTGGGTACGCTGAATAACTAGAGTTTTTTAATCTATATAGATAGCCAACATAAAATGATAAACACCAACCAAGAACACTGGTTTAAAACGCCTCTCCATGCAGTAATTTAGGCCAAAATACATAGACCTGCAATACACCTTGAATTAACTAATTGATTACTCTGATAGGTTTAGCCTAGGGAACTCTCGTTACCCTTTTCTTCCTAATTATCACTGCACGAAGCCCTGCTTTAATACCTATTTTTGTGCTGTTAGTATTTTTTATTATCCTTTATATCTAAAAGTTCTTCCATAAAATTTACACATCTTTTCATTTTTTGTACTTTTCAGACAAGTTCATCATGAGGATCTGTGCTGCTATAAACTGTGGCAACGGCACCTTGCAGATTGACTATAATGACTATCCTCTGTCTTACTGTAAGGCTGCATAAATTGTCATTAAAATAAGGAATTTCAATTTGTAGACCAAGAAGAATAAGTGTTATTGACAATAACAAAGTTTGGATACTGTAAAATTGTTTAATTTCACGGCAACTTAATTTAGAAAATTAGCATTTAGGCCATTTTCTGAGGCAATTTTCTGAGGCAAATTTTATTTCACTAATTGAAAATAAAGTCAAAGGAAAGCACACAATTAATTTTTGTTGTTGAAAATAGCACACAATTTGAAATTATTTTGAAAGAACATAGTTTGAATTATTTGGAAAGCACACAAAAGGTGAAATAGTAGCCTAATTAACATGATTGTTGTCAATAGTTCAATCAGACAAATAAATTACAACATTGTAATTCACACACTCCAGTTTTTTACTTGGCCAAAACTGCTAATTACAATACCCATTTTCTCAATTAAATACTGTTGTTTAAATACTGTTGCTTAAATACTGTTGTTTAAAAACTGTTTTTTAAATACTGTTGTTTAAAAACTGTTTTTTAAATACTGTTGTTTAAAAACTGTTGTTTGTATACTGTTGTTTAAATACTGTTGTTTAAATACTGTTGTAACTGTTATACTACAACACACTGTTTGCATTTATTAATAAAGTAAGTACATGTACATGTAACACTATATCAATTCCATGCAGTTTTGGTGATTTATCCTTTTATCTGTACTTATTTTCTGCAAGTTGTACAGAACCAATCCCCATCTGGACTTTGTACAGGCGGCCATTGGAGAACACCTTTTTTCTCATGAATCCATCCATCTTTTAAATCAGCTAATGGATCAGGTAGTCTTTGGCCATTTACTTGTAGAAGTTCTGCATAATGCTGTGATCTCGATCGGTCTTCCTCGACCTCATCAGGTTTAATGTCAATGTTAAGTTGGGTACATGCATACACCAATGCCTGTAACTCTACCTTTTTCCCTGTTACTTTTAGGCCCCTTATACGTAAAAAATCCTTTAGTGAGCTTATACTGTCCAGTGGTTTATCTCTTCTAATGTAAGACCTTCCATTCTACTTCAAAAACAAAACAGAAATATCGCATGTTATGCCCAGAAATTGCCACACATCGTTAGTTTTTTTGCAAGGGAGTTAATACGTTACCACTGACAACGCAATTTGTTTATCTTCCGTGACCTTTGACAATACCCAGCATGCAATTGCGCCGCGATAATAGTGAATCGGCTTATTAGAAACAAGGACCACTATATAAATTTAACCAAGACAATTATTGGATGCTCTAATATGCCTGAAGGATTGGACTGGAACTGAACAGATGATCGCGTAAAGAATTAATGAATGGTTTATGTGAAGGTTCGATACAATGTTCTCCTAAATCTCACTTAAAACCATAGTTCTGACATTTTCTACACTGATAGTTCACTGATCGTACAGTCTGCGAGTTTATATAATAAATTTAATTATTTACAAGGGATTTTAATGCAATTTTACCCACCATCGCTGCTGCCACTGTGTCACTCTCGACGGTCTACGGTACGCATGCACGAAAATGCGAATGCGAAGGCAATACAAGTTTCACGGCTCTCTATCCTATTAATGTACGCTCGAATTATCCAGTTTGTAGAGATCAGTGGTACCGGGTACCAGTACAATACGCGAAGCAAAGCGTAGAATACATGCTGTATAAAGCTGCTCATAAATTTGTATCCCTCTGGAATCTGAACCAATCAGAGTGCTCGCATAGAATTCGCTAGCGATTGTCATAGGTTGTGTACAAAACTGAAAACGACATGTCCAAGTCGGTAAATTAACTTCGAAATTGGGAACGAGGCAACCGCAACCTCCCCCCTGTATACCGAGTGGACCGCTATTACCGACTTGGCACCAAGTCTATGCAGGACCGAGTAAGTGCCGTTCTTCACTTTTGGCTACACAAATTGAAATGATACCCCCGCTCCCACACAAGTGGGTAAATGCCGTCAATCGGGGACGGGGCATTGTCCGACCACCTTTCCTCTTTTGTTTGTACTCATCCGTTTTCGGATGATCGCCATAGAATTTGCACACGAGTCGGAATCGGGGACCTTAGCGAAATAGGGGACCCTATTGTCCTCTATTGTTATACGTCCCCTATTTCAATCAAAAACAAACTCACAAGTGTGTAAACACCTTCAATCGTGGACGGGGCATTGTCCGAACGTTATACCTCTTGTGTTTGTACTAAAGTTTTCGAAAAAACCCTCCATAGGATTTGTACACGATTTGGAATCGTGGACCTTCTGTCAATCGTGAACCCATTGTTTGCCCCCAAATTCTTTTGTCCGACGTCCAGCAAGGAAGGTGTTTACACACGCATGTAAACATCAGTAATCGTAGACCCCGTATTGTTCCTCTTTTCTTTGTACTCCCATAGGTTTTGTACATTATTTTTTAATTGTGTACGGTCAATCAATAATTAGACCCTTTGTTTATACCCTAACCCAATTCTTCTTAATTCACGAATGCCGGTGTTTATATATTAAAAAACTCATCAATTATTTTGGTACATTGGGTTATGGGGACAATCCATATGGTTTGTGTGTTAAGTGAAATCGCTTATCTCAAACTCGGAACACTCTAAAATTCAAAGATTTTCAGCATCGCCCTAATTTGTCCTTTTCTACATTTTCATTTATTATACCCTAACCCAATTTTACTTTGTTCTACCTTTACTGAAGACCCAATGCGCTATGGGGACACACAAATGTCCCCACTATACTCGGTCTGTCTTTTCCAAACAAAAGAGCCTGTCCCCATAACTCGGCGGAGGTTTGTACCTTCCACCGTGTTCCTAAATCCAGTACTCTGTGGAGACCTGAACACAATGGGGACAATAGGAGTCAAAAGGTCTCCACAGGGTTATTTCTATAGATTAAAAGATCTCCACAAGAATTTTCACAACATAGATTTTAGAATTATACTCGAATCACTCAAAAAATAGGGTAAGGATGTGGGTTAGGGTTGATGTTTGGTTTAGGGTATATAGGGTACATTGGTCGAAATTTCAATCAAGGAAATTAATTGTGGTTTAAATAGAAGCATTTTGAAAAAGGTGCTCGACTTTCTAACCATTTTGTAGACGAGAACAAAGATATGTCCCCACAAAGTTATGGTCTGTTGAGTCTCTGTTATGTTATATATATTTTTGTTTGGGGGGGGGGGGGGGGGGGGGCACCTGGGGAGGAACCAGGTGCTATACCACCGGCAGGGAAAGAGTTGTGGTAGGAGGTTTGTATGGTGAGGGTGGCTGGGTGGGGGAAGGTTGTGATCTGCGACTCAAGTTTGTGTGTACTAGTTAAGTTACTGTAAGTTTCAAGTGATCGGGGACTATCTCAAACTCTAGTGCTGTCATTACACTGATTACTTGCACTCGTCAGTTACCAGAGAACATTGTTCTCAACAAGTTTCCAATGATTGACTCCCTTGTGGTTTTGGATGTGTATACTGCTGTCCTTGTGGTGATGGCTCAGTTCCAGCCAGCCCGGGACATTGCTCCTGGCTACTTGCGAGTGACTGCTGGCTCTCTGCTGGTTATGGATGTACACACTGTTCCACTTGCATGGATGGCTTGCAGTCAGTCAGACTAAAGCATTGCTTCTGGTGAGAACTTGTGAGCGCTGAGGTACCCGCTGGTTCTGTGTGTACCTCAACGTGCACTTCAACGTGCACTTCAACATGCTGCTGACTGTGCATGAATGCCTTGCTGCTGCTTTCCTTGGTACATTGTTCTCGGCAGCTGTCCAGTGACTGTCGACTCTCTGGGTGTCGTGCCTGTCCTCGGCTCGGTGGTTTGCTGCTGCTTTGCCTAATACATTGTTCTTGATAGCTGTCTAGTGACTGCTGACTCTCTGGGTGTTGTGCCTGTCCTTGGCTTGGTGGCTTGCTGGTGCTTTGCCTGGTACATTGTTCTTGACAGCTGTCCAGTGACTGCTGACTTGCTGGGTATCGTGCCTGCTCTTGGCTTGGTGGCTTGCTGCTGCTTGGTCTGGCATTAGGCTGCTCTTGGTCATTTTCTGCCTGTTGAATCACACGAAGCTCAATCTGATCTCCTGGCTGCGTTGGTTGGCTAGGATTTCGTCTTGGGCACCAACGACAGCACAGATTTAGGAATGAGAATGCCTTGACTACAGCTGCACGGTAGTCGGCGTTTGTGGCACTGTAGATCAGGGAATCGATGGCGCTATTGATAAGTTCCAAGATTGCTATACACAATTCCACAATGATCAATTTGTCCGCAAGTTTTAGAAATTCAACATGTGAATAATTTATTGCTACCGTGTTCAAAATGGCACATGCAGTGTTCAATAAGTTCAGAATGAAGAAAACAGCAGTATTGATGATAATCATACAAAGAACTTTGCCTGCTCTTTTGGGACGGTTTGGCAACAGGGCTGATTGCCGGCACACTTTCACTACAACATAGATGTACAAAGCAAGAGTTGCTATTAAACAGACACTGCTGGTGATGGAATGAATAAAATAAAAGATGGTTATAAAGACACCGTCTGTTAACGGTAAGAATATCAGAATCACACCAACAACAACCGTTGGCACCCAGAGTCCTGCTGATATCTTTGCTGCTCGAGATTTAGAGGCTTTCTCTTTGAATGTTAGAGGGTTGCGCACTGCAGAAAATCTCTCAGCTGCTATGGTCGCCACAAACAAACTAGAAGCGGCTTGGCACATGTTTCTGACACTTGTGCAAACTTTTCCGACAAAGGAGCTGTACTTTAACGTGATGGGTGTAAGAATTGTTATTATAGAGACAATCAATAAGTAAAGTGAGTCAGCCACAGCCAGATTGGATAAGTAGATGTTGATGATTGTACGCATGGACTTCACTCGGATGACTGTGAAGAGAAACACAAAGTTCAAAATGAGGCCGACTGGTGCAATAATTTCAGCACTTAACCACAGTATTTGAAAACTTCTGTCTACAGTTTTGTAATAGTTCTCGCGGTACTTTTCTACTTCAATTGATGTAGCAGAGCTGTTTTGGTAGCTGGCCCCCATAGTTCATTCAGTACGGTGTGTCATTGATGTGCAATGTTGTAATTAGAAGCCGCAAATAATGTCCCGTTGTATTTCAACATAAATCCAGATTTATATGAACAGAAAAAGAAAGACTTCCAGCAATCTGTATTTTTTTAAATTTTTTTTCCCCGATTTTTGTTTACATTTATCTTGTACATATTTGTAACGCACGTGACACATCTCATGAGCTGTAACCAAATTAATCTGGGTTTTGTTTATACGGTAAAAGACATGAAAACTGACAATAAAACTTGTTTCAGTTTTAATTCTATTTGCTCCAGATTATTCAGATTTTCCGCATAGACCTTACTCAAATGACTGTGAAGACAAAGATGAACTTAAGAGGAGACTGATTGATGCAATAACTTTAGCACTTAACCGTGCTATTTGAAGACCTCTTCCTTGCACTCTTGTAATAGTTCGCAAGATGCTTTATAATTAAATTGCTCCTTCAATATTCAACCAAGTAGATGAATTGAAGAGCAATACTCTATACATAATCTAATACCCTACACACTCCAGAGTTATCTCACACACCCCTCTAGATATCTGAAAAGAATTCCTAAGATTCCTGAGAACAAACGACCAACACAAAAAGGGGGGGGGGTTCTCTGCCTTAAATATGTATATTGCTTCTTATGTGAGGAGCTGTCTTGTTATAGCTGTCTTGGTATAGCCATCTTGGTAGCCATCATCCATAGTTCATCATGGTGTACCACCAATTTCTATGTACTAAATCAAATATATATACGTAATATCTGCCTAATTTCAAGATCACTTCCTTTCATATACGGTACTAACATAGATTATCCCTGCATAAACTAAAACTTGTTCATTTCATTTTTCTTATGTATTTGGATATCAATGAAATGAAACTTTTCTCTCTATTGTTTTGACAATGCTATAAATAAAAGCATACTACAGAGTTTCACAATTGACATTTCATTTGAGATTTCTTTGAGGGTTCAATTTTGGTTTCGTGTAGAAAAAGTTTACATTCGAAGTATGAAGATGTTTCCTTCTCTGTGTATTTTTTTTTTTTTTTTTTCTGTTGACAGATAGTTTTATTAGTAACTAAAGTGCATTAAATCACACTGAATAATCCTATTATATTTTTTTTAATAGAATGTTCTTTTTACATGGTGTGAGAATGACAGGTTTTAGGGTAAGATAAAATGGTAACATTTGTTAGTTTTTGGTAACAGATTAAATATGTTTTTTTTACTAATCTTAATTACAATTTCTTCATACATGAAGAACCGTGGGACCTAGTAAGTGCCGTTCTTTAATTTTGGCTACACATAGTGAAATGATACACTCCCACACGCGTGGGCGCCGAAATAACACAAGGGTCTAGGGCTATGGCTAGACTACTCTGGAAGGCCGTCAGATGCTACGAGCTGGCCTGGGGCGTGTCCGTCGTTCGTCATGCCCGTCATATCAAAGCATACACACAATGTATAGATATAGGCCAGATTTAATACATAATACACATATGTACACACACTGATGTATTTCAGACAGGAGAGTGTGGAATTTGTCGAATATTCTGCATCAAAACTTAAATACAAAATATATTGCGTAACTTTTCATTTTTTTTGCAAATTACAAATTTTTGCTTCAACTTTCTTAAAACAGCAAGGGTCACTCAAATTTACGTACAGGGGAGTTAAAAAAAGTTCAAGATTGATATCTCATTCTACAAGGCTACAAAAATACTTCGGAATTAATCATAACAATTTGCACGAATCGATGCAGGAATTTCACTCACTGTTCCATTTTATCCTGAGAATTTCACTTAAGATATTTTCTATCGTTTTTTTTTGTTTAGGGGCATGCACTTCTGAGCTCTCGTCGAAAACTCGCGAACTCTGAATTGCCCGAGACTGCCAACTCGCTGCAAAAAAACCTTTACTTTGTACGTCATTATTAAGTATGCTGCGCTCTGACTGATAACACAATAAGATACGATACAACATTTTGTACATATTTTCATGACAATAATTTTGAATACAACATTCCCCAAAACATGTCTTTTAAAAACGTAATAGTCCCCCCAAAGCACCTCTGTTACAACTTTAGATATCAAAATAACGACATTTAAAGAGGTATGTATACCTTTTGCAACTATCCAAAAAGTAACCGACCAAATTATTCTTTGAAAACTTGTTTTATGTAAAGATATTAATGACTCTAAACTCCATGCGAAAATATTCCTTCTGGCATGCTGTCATGTTGACGTCAAATAATAATAAATGAACTACAAAATTGCATCTCAGAGATGCAATTTTGAAAATTTCCATTCGTAATTGGTTCGAAATATATATCTTGGAATATACAACATTTACAGAGCTAAAACTTCAAAATAGTTGTCAAGCACCATTCATTAGATTGTAATATTAAAAATGTCCTGATTGAAATGATAAAAATGCACAAAATAATGACAAATGGTATACTATAACTTTAACAAATACAGTCAGGTTTCTGAAAAGATCTTAATCTTAACAATCCCCTTCCAGACTCCAACGCCAGGCTTTTAGGGGATGGGTAGGACTCCTAAACTGGTGGTCTTTTACATTGGGTTATAGGCACCTCCAGAATCAGAGTCCAACAGTGTACTGTTTGCCAGTCACTGCCAGGTTTAAGTACTAAACAAATTCAAAATTTCTGACAACCGTACAATCTCTATCCAGTCAAGCTCCAACACCAGGTTTAGTTGGGATCTGTTAGAATGGGTACTGGACCACTAAACTGACAGTCTTTTACACTGGGTAATTAGGCCATGGTTAGGCATACCTCCCGAATCGGAGGCCAACAGTTTGTGTGTACGGTTTGCCATCATAATTTGGTATTTGAATTTGCAAGGATGTGTATGGTTCCTGGTAAATTACACCAGGGAGTTAGGGTTAATCAACTTTATCAAAAGTATATTCAGATTTATGTGCTATAAAACCATGTTACTTAGCAGTAACCTATCAGAGAAGTAATTGCAAAACTACAAAGGGCATATTGTGTCATTGTTTATTGCGATCTTTTATGCTATATACATGTAGACTGGTAATTTGGCTCATGATCAACTTGACTGTAACTTTTATTACACCTATGCTACATGTACTAGCAGCCAAACCCATTGGCTCTTTACTAATCCAAAACACCTGCTTTCTACCACCCCAAACCAGCACTATGTTTGTTTATATGGGACCAAGGACTACAGTGTAGTACAACATAATACAAGCAGTTTAATGAGTTAAATCATGGAGATATACAAAGGATTGTTAAATACAAAACATAAAGGGGCAAACCTCATCACACTAGTAGCCCGACAGCATTCATATTTGGCACAAGTACCGGCAGGGATCTTGATGAGCAGACAGGGACAGGCCGAGTTTTTTTATTACATAATCAGGCGATTAAATGCCTAATTAGCATTAGTATTAGCCTGGCCCCCAAAAGCCCCAATTTTTTTTATATATAAAAAACATGTTAGGCTATAATTTGAACCTAGAGTCGGCTCAAGTTCGCGTGATCCACAAGGCCAAATTGCTCGGACATAAAATAATTCAAAAATTAAATTATGTATGATGTTAGCTTTCCAATAAAATCAAAATCAGAAAATTTGGTCAACAGGTACGAGAGGTATGGTTCTTTGAATATTGATGGCCACGCCCATTTTAGCAAAAATTACCCAAAATAGCAGACGGTAGGACAAAAATCTGAGGTCGGATTCCGCTAAAACTTAAAATGTTTGCTAATTAACAAATATAAACTAATTTGAAAGGGGGTGGGTGTAAATTTCACATTTTTAAAGGTGATTTGACATGGAATGACTTTACAACTTCTCATTGTAATCAATCACTACATCCATTCCAAAGACGGTAATCGGTCTAGTATATTGTATAATGCCACAATCACTCTGTGTCAATTTATTGCATAGTTTTAAAACTCAAAATGATAATACAAATAAGCTAGTTTGGTATTCCAACTGCGCATGAGCACAAAAAGTTTCCACATTTTTTTCTTGGGTTAACTGCAGCAGATAAATGCACACAAGGCTATGGGGGACGTGGTATCTGCATTCTGTGCATTTTCTTGTGTAATCGAAAAAGATGGAAACTTTTGTTTGAACAAAAGAATTGGACACACAAGATGCCTGAAAACACTTCGCCGACGGAATGTTTTTCTCCTGGGTTGATGTCATAATGAAGGGTGCCACTCCTAGCCCAAGCCCGGGGCATGCCTTCTGTGGTAATGCTACGTTTACATTATGTTCCCGGCGGCCACGGCAATCACGTTTCAGGCCACCGTGGACAAAACGGGCTGGACGTGAGACAACGCGGACGGACGGAATGGGCAAACGTGGCAGGCCGTGATTGCCGTGGATGCCGGGCAAGATTTTTAAACTGTCAAAATAATTGCCACGGCAGTCACGGTGCGGATGAGAAACCTAGTAGGCCGTAGTAAAACGGGGTGAACGCAACCAAACGTGACAGTACGTAATAGGCCGTAACAAAACTTGGACGCGGTCCGTATAGTGGGATGGGAAGCATGTATATTCCCCGGCATCTCACGGTCCTTTTAAACACAAAATCGTCTTCATCTTGGGCATTCATGATGTTGTCTCGTCAAAATCTCAGGATACAATGATTGCTATTGTTTGGGAGGCCTTCTCTGTATACCGTGGGCACAAACGTGCTCCAAAGGTGCCCGGCGTCCACGTTTCATTCGTAGAAAGCCTTGACAGAACGTGAAAAACGTGTTAGACCTTGATCAGAACGTGAGAAACGTGAGGGACCCCATCAGAACGTGACGGGCCGGGAGGGAACGTACTGGCATCCGTGGTAGACCGCGGGCCGAACCGTAGTGCGCCTTGGAGCATCCGGGACTCAGCAGCCCCTTCCCCCCACGGCCCGTCACGGATACCGTGATAAACCGTGAGAAAACTTGGCAAGACCTAACAAAACTTGAATACAGAGACAAAATTGCCAAAATTCCACGGCGCATACGTTTCGGCCAAACGGGGCTGCCGTGGCCGCCGGGAACATAATGTAAACGTAGCATAAAGGCAACCATGACGTTTCCCCTTCTATCCAGTGCGATGGTTCCCCCTGCCCGGTTGACTCAGCTTGCCATGGTAAAGTCTTCTCCTGGGTTGATGCCATAAAGAAGGGTGCCACTCCTAGCCCAAGCCCAGGGCATGCGTTCTGGTAAAGGCAACCCCAACGTTGCCCGTTCTATATAGTGCGATGGTCCCCCCCCCCCCCCCTCCGCCCCATTGACTCAGCTTGCCATTGTAAAGTCTTCTCCTGGGTTGATGCCATAACGAAGGGTGCCACTCCCAGCCCAAGCCCAGGGCATGCGTTCTGTGGTAAAGGCAACCCCGACGTTGCCCGTTCTATCCAGTGCGATGGTTCCCCCGGCCCCGTTGACTCTAGTTGACATGTAGGTGATAGCCTCTTCAGCTGCTTGTTGGGCACTGTCCCCTGATGAAAGGGAAGGAACAAATGTAAAAATAGGAGGTTTGAGAGCAGTGTTACTATGAGTCACTGAAATTTGTAATTATTCAGGTCAATCTCGGGCAACAACAAGCTAAAGTTTGAGTACAGTTAAAGGGAAACTCCACCCATAGTTTATAATTGCATAATGTTAAAGAGTGTCAATTGCCATTGTGACTTGATTTTTATTTCATTTTTATCGGTTTCGGTAATCATATAAAACAGAGATTTTCTCGCACTGCGCTTACCGTCATGCGAGCCGCCATTTTGTTCTGGTTTATCGGTACATCAGAGATATGTGACGTAGTGTCTGCACCATCAGTACTCGAAGCCCGATCGATAGCGGCCCTGCACGCGCAAGGAATGCAAGTGAACCCTTTTGTGTACGGTATAGTGTATACACAATGTGTACTGTACATGTGAAAGTGGACTCAAAATCATACGGAGAAAGACCTGATGCAATAATTACTAGCTCTCAGATTTTCTATTCTTCTAAAAAAATCCAAAAATCAACGATAGTTTGTGGCGCGTCAAGTCGATATTCTGCACAGAAATGCAATAAATGTACTCGCAATAGTCGGGCGTCGTACAACATACATGTACATCTGCATAATGTAGTTGGCCGCGTCAAGGTGGGATACCAGTGCGAACAACAGGCAATAAAGCGATAAGGGTCATTACACGTCATTCCACACACTTTTTTGCTCGACCCCCTCCGATTTCGATGAAATTTGGTGTGTGGCTAGGTACTCATGAGAAACTCTGATACGCAAAATTTGAGCGAAATTCGGTCATTTTTTGTAGGAGTTGGAGCAGTTACCAACTTCAGAAGAAAAATGACTTTAACGACCAACAAATGTGTAATATCCCTCCTATGAATGCGGATACAGTCACAATTATAAACTATTATGCATGTACATGTATCTCGATCTCGGTATTTTCATTGCTTAAAGGAAACATGCAGCCTAACATTTTCATTACGCAATTTTTGTTTTCAATTAATAGATTTATGTGTATTAAATGTGAATTAAAAGCAAAACTGGTTCTAGTGTATGTTTAGTGTGGGAATTTGCCGTCCAAAATTGCCTCCCCCCCTTTTTAAATTTCGCGGCCACTAAAAATGAGTGACGTAAACCGAGGCAGGACCCGGACAAATTCTCGATAGTCGGTACGCGACGTCTAGGTACGAGACGGGTTTGCGTGGCCACGTACGCACATTGTTGTGTGTTGATGCACCCACAGTGTACGAATCACGTACGCTTTGTGCACGGTAATAAAATTTCACATGGACGATCGTGAAAGTTCTTCCTCGGTTTTTGGTGAATCCGACGAAAACAGTACTGATTCGTCCGATTCGAATCACAGTATTTCTTATTCAGACACAGACTCGAGCGGAGATAAAGATGGGGTCCCTGTAGGCGCTCTGGGTCGAAGCACAAAATGTTCGCTGCAGAGGGCCAAAAATCACTATGCCCGCCTGGACCACTTCGCTCTGGTAAGCTTTACTTTGGCTGTCCAAATCCTCCGATATTTAGGATCAACCGAAAACAAATGAAGGCTTACTCCATCCTTAGTAGTTTTGCTACACCTAGCAGCTACACACCTAGTCGGCATGTCCGAACACTGTTGTATATTTACCCTGATTCAGAATGAAAAACCATGTAAAGACGGACACTTGTTGCAATGCGCGCAGTCAGTATACGATAGGCCGGGTAGAAGCGCAGCGAGTCTCTGCCTCAATATTCGTCATACCCCTCGCGAAGTTTTATGTTAACGCGGCTTCCCTTCCAGGGGCGGAGTGGTTTGACCAAAATTTTCTAAATTTGTTTTCCTCCATCTATCACAGAAAATAAACACAACCACACCCATAATGTTGTTGTCAACATTATACTTCATTGATTTAAGCAACAAACAAACTTATTACACGTTTCCTTTAACCGCCGTGGCTACTGTAAACCGAGTTACTATAAGATTCTGAATACTGCCTTTTTACGCCATAACGGAGTCTACCTACTTCAGAGGCGGGCATTGAAAATACCGAGATCGAATTAAAAAATACATGCATAATAGTTGATAATTGTTACTGTATTCGCATTCATAGGAGTGATATTACACATTTGTTGGTAGTTAAAGTCATTTTTCTCCTGGAGTTGGTAATTGCCCAAGCTGATTTTGTGTGTGCGCCATGTACAGTTAACTATCTCACGACTACAAAACGTTCATCAAAACCGGAGCATATACTTTTTGAGATAATTGAGGTCAAATGTCAAGGTCACCTTAAATGACCCAGATTTGGGTCAACACATAAAAGATGTCAAATGACACATTGGTGGATAGAGAATTTTGTGCTCTTTCCATCGATACCTTTCCATTTGCTGAAATTGAACCATTCTGTATTTAGCCATTTTTAAGTAGATTGGTGTGTTCTGGCCGCAAAACCCCCTAAAACTTCAAACTGCCCCAGCTCCTACACAAATGACCGAATTTCGCTAATATTTTGCGTATCAGAGTTTCTCATGAGTACCTAGCCACACACCAAATTTCATCAAAATCGGAAGGGGTCGAGCAAAAAAGTGTGTGGAATGACGTGGAATGACCCATATGCATTGAGGTGCAGACACTACGTCATAATTTCCCGGGCGCGGCGGGAAATTTGAACAATATGGCCGCGCCCTTGTACTCCTGAATAGCAAGAAATCGTTAATATAATAGGCGCGTGTGTCGTTCTCGATAATAAATCAAAACAAATTCTCTGCGGAGTCAGTATGTTACCATATATTCTTTTAGACTAGGTAAAATATTATTGAGCCTGGAATTTCTCTTTAAATGTACCGGTATATGTAGTCCAAAAGGTCGGTGGTTCAAGCCCCGCTCCAGCCAATGTCTTTGTTCAATTTTCTAAATAATATTAACTGCACCTACTCAGTTTCCCTTGTGATTCATTTGAAATGTTGTATCTATGGGTTTATGGTTTCTGACTAGCGCCCCTGAACAAAGATAATGACTAATTTGGGGAACTGCCAACATAGGGCTGGATAGCTGTATTAATATGTGACCAGAACGGCAATCCAGAGGTAATTCAAACCCTGCTTCAGTCAATTTCTGTGTTTCATTTTATACATTAAAATTCAATTTATACAGTATTAATTGTACCTAGTCAGTTTATCTTGTGTTCATTTGAAAAGAAAGTCAATTCAAACCCACTGATGACTTAAGTTCACTTGCATTTTTAAATTGGGGTCATAGACTTGGGTCAGCCCATATATGTGACCTGTCATCACAAAATGAGAGTAAAGTCGGAAATATTGAAAATTAGGATATTGGTATTTTCAAATTCTTTAGAAAGAGAGCTTTCCAATGATACATAACACTTGGGGGTTTTGCGATAAATACTTTTTACAGCGCTCTAGAAAGTCATGGGTTTCACAAAACGTGTTTGTGAGAAAACTTACTTTAAACATCTTACAAAAACATGCAAAAGATTACAAAACAGGACAAGTAAGGTTCGGTTGAGCATAGCAACGGCTATGTTCTAATCATTATTTCTTCTTGAAACTTTCCACACATACAAACTATTGTATAAACAATAAAATATTAAAATTTCGAAAACGTGGGATACTTACAAGGACCTGATTTGCATATTTAATTACCGCGTTAATTAGACTACTAATGGACTCTAATCCAAACACTAACTACGCAAATTCGCGTAATTTAAGAGGTTTTCTATCATCTGATGTCACCCCAAAAATAGAAATATGTAGAGGAGGACTTGGGCTTTCCAAATTACGCAAAATCTAAAAAATGACCACCCCTTCATTTTTTGACTTTGAATGGCCATATCTGTCAATCTCATTTTGTGGTGACTCAATGTGAATCTCATATCTCATTTTGTGGTGACAGGTCACATATGCTCACAGTGATCGATCATTGCAAGTTCTTTGCAGGCAATGCTTTCAACTGAGTCACCAAAACCTGAGTTTTGGACTTTGGACTAAGCTAGACCGAGCCAGTGGCTCAAGTCATTACACCCATGCACGAGAAAGTTTTACCAACAACATGTACTCTGCTGTTTTAAAAAAAGTACACAATTAGAGAAATGTCTCCGAAATGTATGTTTTATAAGTTTACAAAAATCTGGCACTAAGTATTGATGGACCAATGATTGTTGTCGTTATCGTCCTGGCAGAAGAAATGCACAGTTTAGGCGTGCCTGGTGGGCGCAAGCTGGGGCACCACCACACAGGAGAAGTATCGTGACTGAACGTCTCGCCAAATTGTTTGGCGATCGCGTCATTGCATTGAACCGGCCCGTCGAGTGGCCCCCCAAGATCGCCCGATCTTACCCCACTGGACTTCTTCTTGTGGGGCCATCTTAAGTCTAAGCTGTACAACACTCCACCAAGAGACCTGGATGACCTGCAGGAACGTGTTACTGCCGAGGTTGGTGTTGTGAGGCAGGATGCCGCAATGATTAGGCGCGCTGTTTATGACATGCTGAGGAAGGCAGAAGTCTGTGTGCAAATGCCTAATGGTGGCCACGTTGAAGACTGAATTGTGCATGCATGAATAAGGTGCAAACGTTGCATTCCCCCATGATGATTTCCATTTGGCCTAATCATTGACTTGTTAAGGTCATGCTGTTGTTAATGTTTTGAGGAAGGCGCAACCTGCGTCCGAACTTGGTAGACTTATGGAGGACTGAGGGTTAATCTAATTTCCTAGAAAATCTGTGAGCAACAAAGCACATGCCTAAACTTCCTTATACTACGGTATTTGATTCTGTTTGAACCCTTTCACTTTTGTGCGCAAGCTAATACAAATCAGGCGAAAGTAAATGGCTAATGTTCACTCATGTGGAACATCTTAGGATTGACATGGTTGAAATTAAAGCATTAGACCTTGTTCCATCAATACTTAGTGCCAGATTTTTGTAAACTTATAAAACATCCATTTCGGATACATTTCTCTATTTGTATACTTTTTGTTTAAACACCCTGTATTGAAACAAAGTTCAACAGTTTTAGTTACTCGCGAATATTGTTTGTCTCAATGTTGAGAATTATAACAGTGGCGTACCATTATCCATGTTGTACACCACACGTCGTGCTAGTGTAACCTTGGCAATGGACTCCCCATGACCAGTGGTAGATGCTGTTCCTGCAGCATTGTCACAGTAGGCTCCGCTTCCTGAAGACCAAACAGGACCAAAATGTGATGTAAATGAAAACTCTAAACAAAAATCAAGAAAAAGCTTTTACTGAATTTCAGGAGTAGTATTTAGTGTTACTTATAACACCTAATAAATATTAATTAGCAAATTATAGTGCATCATTGGCCATTTCCACCGTGCGTCCGGGAAGTAAAAATGATACGCTGCCAGGTGACGTCATCCCGGTGAGTATCCAACTCGCTGCCGTACAGTATTCTTTTCTGGTAGCACCAAACATTCCCTCTGGAACCGGCCTCGTATACATGTAGTCTGTGGCATGTAATCTTTACGGAACCAGTCTCAGTAACATTACTAGATTTTTGTCATTGACTGATGAAGAACTTGAATATCTTGTGCTGAATAAAGATGCAAAATCTACGAAGGCCGTTATCGACAAGGCAGTGAATATTCATGAGGTGTAGTAAAACAAATACAGCATGGTGTATTACTAGGGTGTTTGGGGTGTGGAGGTAACACAAGCTCCCCGCACTGCACCCTGGTTAACTTGATTGATTGATTTCAATCAAGGCTAAAAGTGTTACCACACTGTTGGCGTAATCGTCACAGGTTGACGTTAGTAAGGGCATAGAGTCTTAAAACAATAAAATCTGCTTCAATATTTGTACAATATTTGTACAATGGCAGTTACTCGCCTACAACAAAGAAAGTTCAGGATAAGGTCACTAAATGTGGGTACCCTGAGAGGACACTTGGAGAGTAAGTGTGAGAACTGCCAACACTGGACCGAGCCAGAGCTCGGGAGTGGGTTCTACTGATGTGGATGAACCCTTGAGTCCAGTATAAAATAAAGTAACCGATATGATGATGATGATGATGATGACTGGTCACTAGGTGTAGGTCAGATCGACTACCCCCCTCCGCTTCGCGTCATGTCGAGAGGTAATCGAGCTGACCTACACCTTGGGACTAGTAATTCTCACTACTTCCCCTCAAACCATGCTGTATTTGTATAATACTCAACCATGTCCACAGCATCATCAAAAGCCTTATTTGGTATGTTCTGTACTAACAACACTTGTGCTCCACCCTTAACTATTAGCTCTTGAAAGTACAGTTGCAGTACTCCTGTGCCCAAAACCCTCTCACTGTGTCATTTACTCATAACAGTGTAAAGTAATGTTAAAAAACCGTTCATGAGGATTACATTTTTTAGAGTTGTGTGGCAAAAAAGTAGAAAAAGAAGGAGCAATATCAACAAAATATATATATAAAAGTAAGATTACCTAAAAAGCCTGTCATAGTAACAAGGGCTTTCTTTTAATTGTTACGAGGTAATTAATTGGTAATTTGTAAAATCTTGTCATAGCTGATTTAAAATGATTAGAAATTACGTTATAAGATACATAAAGACACCAGATTTGCAAATAAATCAGTCATCCTTGGATTTGATGAGATGAGATCAAGGAAATCGATAATTGTTGGTCCTACTTTCGAAAGCTGCCTCTATGCTACACAATTTAGTATTCTGACTGGAAGGAATGCAAGGAAATTAAACAAGTTCCTACTTGATGAATTCTTACCAATAATTGGGCTGTCGCCAACTCTGCCGACCATTTTGGCTGCGATACCCCCAGTCGATGTGGCACACGCTACGTTCCCCCGTCTGTCTATTGCTACTGCACCTACTGTGTCATGGTCTCTGCAAATTATAGTTACAATTATAGTAGGATACACTATTAGTAAATGTCTGAATTATCAGGAAAAGTTGGATTTGGGGGGTAGTATTTTATAGTAAATATTGTTCAACTGACCTGTCCGAAGTTTTACAATATCATCGATGCTGAGAAAAAAACAAGAAAAACCAGCATCAGGCAGTTGTTCTTCTTGTTCTTTTTTTTTCTTTTCGCGTTTGTCGTTTGGCAAATTAACTTTTTCAAAACGATTCAAGGATATCTAGCGCAATCATTTTTTTCTGGATGCCGAGAATCATTATTTACTTTCAACTATTAAGCGGAGTTGTATTCGAGTCCCCGCAAGTCCCCACAAGTCCCTGCAAGTCCCTCACAAGTCCTTTAGTCTCAGGTCAAGTCACTAGCTATTCAAATGAACTGTTAACAAAAGCATTCCTTTGTCATTGTTCAACAAGTTACTTGCGACTGGCTTTATGAAAGGACTTGTGACTGGACTCTAATGCAACTCTGCTAGTGAGTAAGATATTTCTTAATAATTCGATAGTAACAATTTTTGATATTTGCAAATGGTGTATCCTACCTTTAATTGGAAAACAGGTAATTATTGAAGGGGTGGGTAAAAACAGCACAAAATGACTTCAGGTTGTGCTGTTTTGGGGTTGTCTGTATGCACTACCCTGTGAACATGTCATGCAAGTCATGCAGCCGCATTTTATTTGAAAAAGAATGCTGCATTATTTAATTAACCCCTGGAGGCTAGTTTTAATACACTACTTGAAGCAGTCCATCATGTGTGTATATAATTAATAGCAATGCTTTGATTGGAGATCAATGTGCCACCATGCAGCTACAGTCAAACCTGCCATTGCGGCAAGCTTGATACAGCGGCCACCTGGCTTAACTGGCCACCTTTGCTTGGTCCCAGTTTGATTCTTGCATAAACATACCATAACCATTTCTGCTAATGCGGCCACTGCGTAACGCGGCCAGTGGCCAACCCATATTAGCCCACAGGAAATAAAATGTGTGCAATTACATTGCCGTGAAACCTGTGTACTCCGGCCGCAGAATTGAAGTGCGCCCTCTGTTGACTTTGAAATCTCCCCTGTTGTTTGGTTCCTGGACTTCATACATGTACATGTATATGTGTGTGTACATGTGTACGTTTTGCTATAGTGGCTACTTGCGTATAGTGGCCACAAAAACCGGCACCGTCGATGGCCGCTATATCAAGGTTTGACTGTACCTTGTTTATTCCATCTGGTGATAAAGTTGGCTAGTCACAGTGTTAAAGGTAGTATACACCATTTGCAGATATCGAAAATATTTACTACCGAATTACTAAGAAATATCTTACTCATTTGAAAGTATAATGATTCTAGGCATCCAGCAAAATGATTGCGCTAGATATCCTGTAATTATTCCGAAAAAAACACATTTTCTAAAAAAAATATCAAAGATAACATAACTGCCCAATGCCGGTTGAAAACAAACACTGTTTTCATGCTTTTCTCGACATCCATGATTGTAAAACTTCGGAAAGGTCAGTTGATATGTACTATGAAATACAACCCCCCAAATCTACCCATTAATGATAATTCAAGCAATTACCAATGGTGTATCCTACCTTTAAGTGAAAGACACTTAATACTAATTAGTGTAGCAGTTCACAATATTTTATTTTTCCGAAGATGGTTGGTGCACGCATGTATATTCATGAGAAAGAGCAATGGCAACTCATATACATTAAAGAACTATAAAGAATTATAAAGAACGGCTTCCTCAACCAACTCCCCAATAGCATAGCTGGTAGAGAGGAGAGCTATGGATCGAAAGGTCTGTGGTTCGATATCCGACTATCGTTAGTTTTTCTTTGACAAATTTTAACCATAGAACAAGGTTGAAGACAAAAAAGGGTTAGGGTACACTGTTTTATAAAGAATGTGAAGGTAGTATAAATTAGTGGACTAACTAAATTTAATAAATTGGGGGCAGTGTTTGAAAATAGTCAGGTTTTATTTTCTTCAACGATTGCCAGTTGGCAATTATTGGCAATTGATACGAAATTCTCCTTTTCTTGAAATTTACTCAAACTCACGAACGTTGCCATTGTTGGCCAACGTTAGCGTTGTTCGCTTAACCAGTTCGCGCTGGATGACGTACGTATATAAACGCAAAGTTATCTCCAAATTCAAAACGGATGACGCATAAACACGCCAAGTTCAAGTTCGGAAATGTCTGTCAGCAGTGAAGGCCAGAAATTTTTGTAAAGACAAATAATGAGTTTGAAAATAAAATTGGTGCAGCAGCCAACCAACGAATGTCACTGTCGTCTGGGCGCCGCAATTTTTTTAACGTATTTTTCAACTTGTTAACATTCCCGAGCCGAGCCGCGGGATTGTTTTTTACGAAACTCGATCCAAAGCGGGTTCAGGCCGATAGTACATTACTTGGAAGCACACCCACGAATTTCCGGCTTTGCTTACTGCTGACAGACATTTCCGGCCTTGCTCGTGGCGTGTTTATGCGTCATCTGTTTTGAATCTGGGGAAAACTTTGTGTTTTTATACGTCCACTGGCGCGAACTGGTTAAACAATTTTGTTCCACTTCAACTGGCGCCAACTCAAAACGTAGGCGAATGTTCGCGCAAACAGTTCACGTAAGTAGAACGGACCCCATGATGTCATGATTTCACAGAATGCTTGAGACTGTTATTCACATACAGTCAAGTAAGATATTTCATAATTGTATACTACATGTACCTTTAACTACTGTGTTTAAATACACAACAGAAAAAGTGGGAACAAATTGTGAGTATCTGAGATTGATCAAACAATAGAATGGTATTTATACCTTGTGCTGAACAGTCCATTCACAGTTTTCTTAAACTTTCTGAAATGTTCAAGTGTTTTGACGGCCTCGTCGCTGACAAGAGCAGATGTTGGGACCTCCTTGATCCCCATACTTTTTGCAAACTTGTTAGCTCCGTCTCCCACAAGCAGAACGTGTCCCGTCTGCCAATAAGAATAAGTACAGACAATTTCATTGATCAACAATCGCATAACACCACACCACACCACACCACACCACAGCGGAAACTGACAAAGTTCCACTTCACTCAATATTTAGGTTAAACTGTAAAGAAACTAATCATTGCAGGATTTGAAATAGAACCTTTGATAAATGCTGTGGAGTCTGCAGGTCCGAATCCCATTCCTGTCAATTTCCTTAGTCAACCCTATATTGAAAATATCCTCATTTTAAAGTACAGTGGAACGCAGTTATAACGATTATCACGGAATCAACATATTTTGTTCGGTATATTGATCATTCGTTCGGTATAGCAACAGCCGGTCTATTATGTGCAAGGATTTTAAACGACTTTAACAAGTTCGCGCCGGGATTATTTTAACATCGTCGAGCCAAGGCGCAGGAATATTTTCAACAAAACTCGATCCGAGGCGGGTTCAGACTGATGGTACCAGGTAGTACACCCACGCATTTCCGGCCTTGCTCGCTGAGGACAGACATTTCTTGGCCTTGCTCGTGACGTGTTTATGCATCATCCATTTCAAATCTGGGGAAAACTTTGCGTGTATATACGTCCTCCGGCGCAAACTGGTTAAACAGGCGCCGACCATTGAATCGTGTAATTACATGTACAACTTATTCATGAATAAATAGCAAATTTTATGAATCTTTATTTATTATTATTATTATTTTTTACGATTGTATTTCAAGTTGAGTGTTTGTTTCGGTGAATAGATTTTTTTTAGCAATTGGTCTGCAATTCAATTTGTGTAAGGTGCAGATAGGGGGCGGATAATCATGCAGGACATCATATGCAGAGGGTCATAAGTTATGGGCGAGTCAGGTTGGCGTAGCGGTTCTTTCCTCGCCTTCCACCACTATGACCAGGGTTCGGATCCGGCCTGGGCCAATATGTGGATTGGGTTTTCGTTCCCTGCCTGACTCTGTGGGTTTTTCCCCCAGAATATCTGGGATTTTTCTCCTACCTCTATAACTGTACCTTCTTCTCAATGTCTTTTCTCTCCAGGTTTCTTCAGGCTTACGAGCTACAGTGCCGAGGGCGCTTTTGAGGGATTCTTGGTTTCATTACCAGAAGTAATTAATAAAATAATAATGTTGACAAGTGGCCTCTTTTAGACAACACACTTACTTTACTTTATTTCACCTCAAATGTGCCACACTGTGGCAAATTTCTGGATTAAGGGTGATCGTACAGTTGGACAATGAATATTTCTGACAGTTATATTGTCTTTTGGACGCAACCAAGTTATAAGTTCTCAAGTTATCCATGTAGTTCTGCTAAGTTCACCTTTTCCATGACCAGTCGAGCCAGCTTGACAGGGTTCAGGATGTTCTTGACGCAGGCGACAGCCCCAGTTTGGAGATGCTGCCCTTCCATCACGATAGCATCCATCTCAACATCACCGTCCTCATTCAACACTGACCCTGTTCCTGTGAAATCAGACAATCAATACATTTCAGTAAATTGAGATTTATAAATACCTGGGACAGTTTAGGCATTCCTATTAGTCGAGAGCCCGTCACGTGGCCGGTATTAAACAGACGATAAAGACATGGCTGGAAGTGTTTAAAACCAGCTGGCAACAAAGCATTATACCCATCCCAAGGGCTTACGGTACTTTATTTCCAACCGTACCTCGTCTCCAATAGTAGAAGCGTGTAGTGTTGGGCGCGTACAGCTCGACACCCTGGGAACAAGGTTGCCAATGGCAGTAATAGTCTGGTTCATAGTAAATACGCTTTATTGCATGTATTGTGTAGAGCGACAGAGGCGCGGGTAATTATCAGCACCCAGACTCTAAGCGGTATTAAACAGAGTGATTAAAACCTCTCAAACACACATTTATTCCCTTATTAAAGTCCCTGTGAAGTTGAATATCCTTCTCAAGTGTTTGTGTCCCAACTATTTCTGTTTTGTTTTTCCATGCATACAGCTTGGTTTTTATTTTTGAAAATTTCTCTACAAATGGCACTCAAAATATTCCTTTCTTTTTTTGTCTAAGACGTAAACAACAAGCGCATGGCCGGGTTCCAGGGTAAGCAGCGACACAGCAAGCTGTACTGACTGTGGCTGCGTGGTCATATCTAAAAAAAAAGACCCCCAATTATAGTTGCGAACAGCAAGTGTGCAGTACTCGCTCAAACTAAATAATTGATCGTGAGTACCCCCTGAAGTTGATTTTGGACACATATGGAAGGCTATTTAGGCGATTTTGAGGTATTTTGTTTAGTAATTTTGTGAATTTTTGCGACATTTTGAACCACATTTCACCTGATGCATGTTGCCCGTCTTCGGGCTCTAGTAGCGCCAGATCATGTCCAAATGTTAAAAAGGCGATAACTAGCTAGGGCCCAGTAACTCGAACTACATATTTCGGCTGGTAACCATTTCTACTAAGCAAATATCTGTACCATGCTTTGCAAATTTCGGTTAGTCTACCGTGCCTATAATACCTGCATCAAACGCTGGGTCATCTTCCATCACACAGACAGCAGCCACCACAGCATCTAACGCCGTACCTCCGTCCTTACTTAACACACGGTACCCAGCCTTAGCTGCTTGCTGTACACCTTTACAGCTAGCCTGCACTAAGTCGTCTGGTATGGCCCAAGCCCCGCCATGAACCAACACGACTGGGTCCATGGCAAAGAGATGGTGGTTGACAGCAATGTCACAGTCGCTGGACATATATCCGGTGGCACTCAACTATCTATCAGGATTGATTGAAAAGATAACAAAATTATGGTACTGCTCTGAAAAAATATCAGTGTTGCAGTCCATTCACAAAACCAACACAAACACGGTCATAGCACGACATCCCAGTCCTACGTACGTCTCGTTACTAGTCCTACGTACGTCTCGTTACTGGTCCTACGTACGTCTCGTTACTGGTCCCAGGTACATCTCGTTACTGGTCCTAGGTACATCTCGTTACTGGTCCTACGTACATCTTGTTACTTGTCCTATGCACGCCCCTTTACTGGTTCTACGTACGTCCCCTTACTGGTCCTACGTACGTTCGTTACTGGTTCTACGTATGTTAGTCCTGTTACTGGTCCTACGTACGTCCCCTTACTGGTCCTATGTACGTCTACTTACTGGTCCTACGTACGTCCCGTTACTGGTTCTAGGTACGTCTGGTTACTGGTCCTACATACGTCCTGTTACTGGTTCTACGTATGTACGCCTCGTTACTGGTCCTACGTATGTACATCTTGTTACTGGTCCTACTTACGTCCCGTTACTGGTCCTACGTACCTACCGTTACTGGTCCTACGTACGTCCCATTACTGGTCCTACGCACGTCCCGTTACTGGTCCTACGTATGTCTCGTTACTGGTTCTACGTATGTCTCGTTACTGATGGTCCTACATTGTACGTACGTCCCGTTACTGGTCCTACGTACGTCCCATTACTGGTCTTACGTACGTCACGTTACTGGTCTTACGTACGTCGTTACTGGTCCTACATTCGTCTCGTTACTGGTCCTACGTACGTCTCGTTACTTGTCCTACGTATGTCTTGTTACTGTTCCCATGTCCCGTTACTTGTCTAATGTACGTCTCGTTACTGGTCCTACGTACATCTCGTTACTGATTTTATGTACTTCCCGTTACTAATTCTACGTACGTCCCGTTACTGGTCCTACGTACGTCCCATTTATAATAGTTCTACATAAACATCTCATTAATCAGATCGCACCCCTAACCGATCACACCCCCACAGATAGCACACCTACCCCCACAGATCGCACCCCCAAAGATATCATTCTCACCCACCACAAATTGTACTGCTGCCACAGATCACACCCCCCCGGATCAAATCTCCCACAGATTGCACTCCCCCCACATAGTTGCGATAATCGTAACCCACCATCCTTCCAACGATCGAAGACCGGAGGGTTACGAGACAACTAGTGTACAAAATTGGCAAAGTTGCAATTTCGACCATTTTTGCCAGACTAGTCACCAGATTTGCCCAATTTTTACCACTTTCAAAGATCATGACACACATTTTAAGAACACAGATATGATCTGCAATGTGTAATGACTCCGCTCATAACACTCTAAACATCATTTTGGGGGAAAAATTACCAGAGTCTGAGCGAAATTCTCACCAAACGAGGTTTACATTTTAAACCCCGCACTTCGGAACCTAGCAACAATCTCGACCAATCAGCGTAAACCAAGGAAAGACAGACTGGGTGGAGCTTAGGCTGTACGCCGCTAACCGGCTATTTCCGCTTGCGGACTCGCTGCTTGGGCTTCTCTCTCGGCGCTCAGTCTCACTGCTACATTCTATGGGCCTTTTCGAAACCGTTGCTTCGTCTTTGGCTTTGGCTTCGCCTCCGAAAAGGCCCATAGAATGTAGCAGTGAGCCCGAGCGCCGAGAGAGAAGCCCAAGCAGCGAGTCCGCAAGCGGGAATAGCCGGTTAGCGGCGTACAGCCGAAGCTCCACCCAGTCTGTCTTTCCTTGGTTTACGCTGATTGGTCGAGTTTGTTGCTATAAGGTTCCGAAGTGCAGGGTTTAAAATGTAAACCTTGTTTGGTGAGAATTTCGCTCAGTCTCTGGTAAGTTCTTGTCATTTTTCCCCAAAAATATTTTCTCAATGATGTTTAGAGTGTTATGAGCGGAGTCATTACACATTGCAGATCAAATCTGTGTTCTTAAAATGTGTGTCATGATTTTTGAAAGTGGTAAAAATTGGGCAAATCTGGTGACTAGTCTGGCAAAAATGGTCGAAATTGCAACTTCGCCAATTTTGTACACTAGTTGTCTCGTAACCCTCCGGTCTTCGACCGTCGGGAGGATGGTGGGTTACGATTTTCGCAACTACCCCCCCACAGAGCAGATACCCCTCCCCACAAATCGGACCCCTCCTTACAGATCCCATCCTCACAGATCGCAACCTCCCTACAGTCAGGGGCCAATTTCACGGAGCTGCTAAGCACAAAAATTTGCTTAGCAACTTAGTGTTTTTCATACTATTACTAAGCAAAAACCAGTTGATTATCAATCAAAAACAGCAAAGATCACGTGAAAATTTGGTCTGTAACCTTGTTTTTGCCAAGGACACATTTTTTTGCTAAGCAATTTTTGTGCTTAGCAGCTCCGTGAAAGTGGCCCCTGATCTCACCCCCAGATTGCACCCTGATCCCCTCCCCCGCCCCACAGATCGGGCCCCAGCACAGATTGTAGTACTCCCCAACAAATCGCACCCCCTCCCCCCCCCCCTTCCCCCCCCCCCTCCCCCCTCCTTTTTCCCCACCCCCTCCCTACCGCCCAACAGATCGCACCCGGCCGGAGAGAAATATTCCCAATGCACGAGATAAAACTAATAAGGTCTAGGAAGGCCACGACTCCTGAGTGAGACCATATCATGGTGAGACAACATACATTACCTTTTTCATTCTTGATTTATGATACATTTAGTTTAGTCTGAATCTCTTGGCTTGTTTCCGAAAACGGTCTCGTTTGTTCTGTAAATAGTGCCTATACAGCGTGTTGCATCTGTAACCTACGAAAGTTCCAAATAAAAAGGATATTGCGAGAGAAATGGCGAGAGAAATGGCGAGCGCTTTGCCATATGCCATGATCAAGCGGTTAGGCCCACGTACGCGCTGCAAGGCCAAAGGGCGCCCTCTATTGACAGATCCTAGGCAAACAAAAAAATCTTTATCAAAAAAGCCTTCCAGCAGCCGATTTCACGAAAAGTGCGTAGCTTGCGCCATTTTTAAAAGTGGCGCAAGGCCTACGCAACAAAAATGTTGCATAGCTGCGCCATTTCCTTACGGAGCATTTCACGAAACTTGCCGTAGCTGCGCAACTTTTTAAACAGCGTTTACGACGACTGTTTGCGTATTATTGTGTTCTTTCACGAAATCGTTGTTGTATCACCTTCGCCCACCATTTTGAAAATAGTTTTGTCCGACTTTCCGCGAAATCGCGTGGCAACATTAACAATTCTGTCACGGGTAAAATAGTGATTCTTTTACTTCAATCATGGAACAAGGAGTGTCTTTTATCAAGCTTAATAAGTTGAGCAATGACGGGCTCCACGACAATTACGATTTTCTGGTAAAATAGGTCATTTTCAGTCGCTACGCCATATCTTACGCCACCTAAATTGACTGCGCAAGCTACGCCATAATTTGTTGCGTAAGCCGCGGACTTACGCACTGTCAAACTTTCGTGAAACTGTCGTAAGCGAAATGTTGCGCAGCAAACAAAAGTAGCGCAGCTTACGCAATAAATTGTGGCGCAAGGGGGCTTACGCAATTGCGTAAGGTCATAATGCCCGGTTTTAAGCAAAAGCCCAGTGAATGCCCTGTGCATCCACTGTGTGGTCAGCTGTGTGCAGAGACCAAGGGAAGTTGACCTCTAAACCACACAACACACGTGGAGACCAGGGGGGGGCGGAGGGGGGGCCCTTGGGGGGCCCTTCGAGACTGTGATTGCGCAACGCTGACGTACCGTCCATTCTCAAAATAGGGGGGAACAATTTTCTCACGCGAAAAATAAAGAGTTTTTGGCATCCAATCTTAACATCTTGTCTTTTGTAGTTGTAAAAGGTTGTTATTTACCTTAATTTTTATCATCCAATGACAAAAATTGTATTGAAAATTAAAAAAAGCAGTCGAAAAAATTAAGCGTTGACGTACCGTTGATGCACGTAGAGATTGTGCACAAATACTAAAACGACGTTGACAAATACCTCCCCTAAAAAGGGCAATAATAATCGATAAATTGTGAAAAATCGTGCTTCGAACCCACTCACTTTTTTCCATGGATACGTTTAAAAAGGATGTAGCAGTGATATACTGAATTTTAAAAAAAATCTGCCTGTGAACCCCTTGCGTTTTATCGTGTTGTTTTCGAACGAAAATGGCAGAAAATGACATCGCCCCAAAACAAATTCGTGTAGATCGTGCCTGTGCACCTGGCTTTGCGGACGTTGTATGAATCACTGAATTCGGAGAGCGAGCGCGGAGCAAATTTGTACGTGTTTCAACGGTGCGCTTCGCGGTAGCGATCATACGTATTTACTGTGTGAGATGTGTGGCTCATGAGCGTGGAAGAACGAATGAGATACATTTCAACGTTGATGGCGCACTTTGTTGGGCCCCCCCTCCGCCCCCCCCTGGTGGAGACTTAGCTTTGGAACATTCCATTATTAAATAGGGGGTAAAATAGGTCGCCGGGTGACCACAGCTGTAAGAAAACTGGTGATTGGTGAGACTATTATTTCTAAAAGATCGTGTCTTATATCACTGGAAGGCTAATGGTGTCAGCTATATAAAACCGTTCTATCCAAAGTTCGACGACCTTTGGTTCTCGAGCTACGCCTGTGTGAAGCTGGCTCGTGTGTACGTCGGTCATGAAAAATGGCGATTTTACACAGCCGTACATGGAGAAAATGTGTTTTTTCCCCGGGAAACTTAAACTAGTGCTTCGTTATCTTAGCCTTGATTATAACAATGTATATATGACATTGAAGCTTACAGTGTGTAGTTTCATAATCCATTCTATCCGAAATGATGAAATATTGCGTTTAAAATGTACGCGAGGTTTTGTGAAACTTGAGGCCGTTTTTGAGGGTCGTTACTGTACAAAGAGATGCGAGCAAAGTTTCGGTCGAGCAGATGACGTGTAGTTTTCATTATGTCGTGAAATCGGCTGCCGGCTTTCGATAAAATAAGCAGTAATTTATGTTTTTTTGTTTTTTATTGGTCGGGGGGGGGGGGGGGGGTAAATCTTTGGTAATATAAAAGATAATATAAAAGTACTGTAAAGTGTAGTGATTTTAAAAGTTGAACAAAACAATATCATTGGTTTGAATGACTAACTGCATTGTGAACATTTCCAGGAATTTTTATTCATTTCACACGTCTAAATGCCTCTACCAAGCCAGAATGTTGTGTTTACCCCCTAAAATGTTTTGGTTTATCACCCAACGCATCACCTGGGCTATATCACATTTTGTGATTTTTCTCAACAATAATTATTTCAACTTCAAGACAAGTGGCAGTCTATAGGGTGGTCTGGATTCTAATCACCATTTTTTAGAACGGTTACAAGACTAGTGTTCAACTCATGCGCATTGGAACCCTGCCAGAAACTTGGTGTTTGTGCCCTTGGGCAAGACACTTAACTACAATTGCCTCTCTCCACCCAGGAGTATTTTAGTGGGTACCGGTGAGGGTCGAGGTCCCAATTGAGCACTGCCATGTGGCCCAGGGTCTGTGAACAGGGTAAAAGTTGAACCACAAAGTTGTTTAAGTTGAAGTACGACGTTTGCCTGTCCATTTAAAAACCGCATATGTTCTAGCCATGTGGTGATCAGTTGTTGATAAAGTAACAGACAAATTTTTGAGGTAAACCGTGCAGCAGATTGGGAGTTATAAATGGGAGGTTTAGAATGGTTACATTGTTCGACTCGTGCGATGGTGCGTGGGTTCAAACCCTGCTAGGAACGTGGTGTGTGTGCCCTTGGGCAAGACAATAAACCACAATTTCCTCTCTCCACCCAGTAGTATAAATAGGTAACTGTGAGAATCGAGGTCGAATTGAGCTTCGATATTGGCTGCCGTGTAGCCAGCCGGCGAGGGCCTGATGAATGGGGTAATCATTTTTATAGCGCCGCGAGTTATCGGAGGATAGCTGCACATTATAATCAAACTGTCACCTATTCTCCATTCGGCCAGGCCAAATAGTGATCTTCATCATTTTGACTTTAACACTTTCTTTCCTTATAAAGACATTTTTAAAATTCAAACTGAAGTTGGCATTTTCTTATTTTGACAATACAAATCTAAGTGTAATAACTGTTCTTTAGTGATCAGCCCTGTTAATTGGAACCCTGCTCCCTAGCACTACCACCTAAAACAATATATAAAGTTTTGAGGGACAGTATATCAAAAAAGTAACCAACCAAATTATTGTTTACTTGATGGAAAGATATTAATGACTCTAAACTCATTGCAAAATGAATCCTGCCGGCATGCTGTAATTTTGAATAAACTATTATAAAAGAAGTCTACAAATGCATCTCAGAATAATATTTTGTCGGAAAATACAGCATTCACAGTGCTAAACTTTATCAGGTTAATTGTCAAGCTCCATTCTTTTAGATTGAGAATCTTTGCTGCTTCAACCGATAAAAATGCACAACTGGCATACTTTAACTATAACAAAGGTAGGATACACCATAGTAAGTGCTTGGATTATCACGAATATCATGGATTTAGGGAGGTTGTATTTTATAGTAAATATCTTTTAACAATCATGGATGCGGAAAAAAAAAGCATAGAAAAACAGCATTCGTTTTCAACCGTCGTCGGGCAGTTGTTCCTTTTTGTATTTATGTAATTTTTCGCGATTGCCATTCGGCAATCGTGATTATTTGTATACAATTCAAATTTTCGGAACAATGACAGGATACCTAGCACAATAATATAGCTGGATGCCTACAATCATTATTTACTTTAAAATAAGTGAGATATTTCTTAATAATTCGGTAGTAAAACTGTCCAATGTCTGCAAATGGTGTATATGACTTTTGTAACCCTAACTCCCTAGAGTGTGGGCACAATCATATTAATTTTGAAGGATTTGAGAGTTTTGTGTGTGTAAATACTACTTTGTTAGATAGTCGGACTGACTTTTTTCTCAAGAATACCAGTCACAAACAATATGCATTACATCATCTGAAGATTGGGTTTGTATTTGTTTTTGCCAAGAAAGAATGTTCATAGTAAGCAAACTAGACATGCTGGAAATGGTATTAAATGCACAATAACCCAACAGGAAGACGATCTGCTTCAAGATTAGCAACAACAAAAATCTCTAAAGTTATGTCTCTGCGGGGGCTTTTCGTTTCGTGGTGCCCATGGTGGATTCCGTGGTGACCTTTCTCTTGACCTTAGTCGACCCCTCTGTGACCTCTTCCATCTGTCTCCAGATCTTCTCGGCTTCTTCGTCGACCGGCCCGGCAGGTCTCTCTGTAGCCTTGAGACTTTCCTCTGGGTCCTGATGTAAAAAAAAATTTAAAAATGAAAAAATAACGAATCAGAAGGTCGTGGCTTCGAGTCCCGCCCAAGTCAGTGATTTCTTTCTGAAAGAACCCATCGGAACATCACCGAGTTTACAGCGTAAATACATGTCCGCAAACAAACATTTAATCACCTAGATTTGAGTATGGGGTATGACCTAAAAGCATCTTAATCTTAAAATCTGAAGTCATTCACTGGAGCTGAATACATCAATGCATCAGTTTTTAGCCACGTCGCCGATGGCGGATTTATAATAACCTAGTATTGTTCTCTCTCTTTTATACCAAAATCGACACCCAGGAACTTCTTGCTAAAAGACGCAAATCTGGCCCATTCAATCTGTATAAACATGTACACTCAATGCATATATGAAAATGCTATTAACTTTCTCGGACTTTAGCACGGAGATCGTTAATTCCCAAATGAAACGGTTATATCTGACTATAGTCTGAGCCGGCAATATGTGGTCACTGCTACTGTCTTTCCCATAGCTGGAAATTGTTTATAAACCGTTTATAAACTGTGTGGAGGGGATGTAGAATTAAAAAGTAGATTTAGCGGAAGCCCACAAAAAAAAGAGTTGTAAATCTTCCGCGTATTAACTTCCAAGACAATTGAACTATTAAAACCGATACACATGCACAACGCGGGTTTCTGCATGAATTCAAATAAAAATGACTCAAGGTTAATACATTTTGCACATAAGACTTACCACGGTGTCAAAATTGGCACTGGAAAACATTAGACAGTTTAGTCTTGACTTCAAGTAGATCTAAACAAAAGAAAAGATTATCAAATGGTGTGACCATTTATACAAAATACAGGCTAGTATATTCAGCTATCTTTAAAAAAAATTAAAAAAATTGATGCATTATTAAAAAAAAGTGGTCAATTTTTGACAGGCTCACTTAAATCCTCATTTTTATTCAATTTAGGCTGATTGATGTACAATTGGATTTGAGCATTGTGAATATCCAAACATCCGATCAAATCCAAGTTGGTCTAGAATGATCATGTGTCCGTTGTAAAACAACGCATGTGAGGGCGTGATACAACCTCGTTACCAGGGCTACGATCTTGCTGCGCCATGTTTTCCCACCATGCCTTGCGCGATCTTAACCCCTGGAATTGTCCAATTTAAATGTGCCATATATTGGCACATTTAAACTAGGGCTGCAGTTGATGCGTTTAACGTGCGAGGACATCGTTAACATTTTGTAATTGTTATTTTGTAGAATCAATCCTTTCAAAAATGATATTTTGACGCCGCGTTATTTAGCAAGGAAGTTGAGTTCATTTCGTTGAGTTCATTTCGTTTGCGTTGTAAACAAATGTTTACTTTAACCCTAGCCCTCCCAAATCCTCAAAAATCAATATGATTTTGCACATACATGTATACCCTAGAGAGTTATTGTATCTTCATTTCTCATAATGTCTGCTGAGCTTCAAGACAGAGGTACATGTACATAACAAAACAGTAGTTGAATGTTGTGATGTTGGATATGACGCTTTGAACACCCTTGGGGACATATAGCACCCTCAGCTTCGCTTATAGGGTGCTATGCAGTCAACAATTGTATAATAATCATTATTTCTATTCCTACAGATCACAGACCAGTACGACCAAACTGTTGGACTCTGTTTTTGGCAATACGCCTAACTCCACGTAAAGCATTATCAGTTTACAAGTGCAGAACCCACTCAAACGGATAATTTTTTTTTTAAAGCATTTGGAATTTGATGTGTTGGGTTGGGTTGTTAGGGTTGAAAGAACGATAGAGTTCAGATGCGAGGAGTTTGTAGATACATGCAAGTCACTGAATTCTTAGTCAGAAAATGGAGTGTTGTTCCGAGGAGAGACAAAACTACATGTACCGTAATTTCCTGCGGACAAGGCGCTCGGCGGTTAAGGCGCAGGTCCCTAAAATCACCCGAAAAAAATTCAAACGTCAACAGATAAAGCGCACCGCCGAATAAGGCGCATGCTTGAACGCACCCAGAAGAACACCAGGCGCCACCCGGTGTAGGTACATCGCCACAAAGGGGTCATTTTGTTGCCTTAGAACGATCCCACTATTCCAAGCAAGAATTAAACCGTAACCCCATTAGCTGGTCCAGGGTAAAAAAAAAATGTTTTTATTTCGGGGGCTCAATTTTCTATTTCGGGGGCTCAATTTTCCATTTCGGGGGCTATTTTTTTTCCATTTTGGGGGCTACTTTTTCATTAATTAACAAAAGGATACAATTTGCTGAGTACTTGAGTTTATCTGGCACGCAAACAATGTATGAAAACTTCAAACCAGTACAGTCACAATATCGCACGAGGTTTATTTTGCCGATACATGTATCACTACAGTGCAGTATAAACTGCATGCATACATGTACGTACATAGCACATGCAGCGACGCGACCGCGTGCGTGCGCCGTGCCCAGAAAGGGGTATCCCTAATTGCTCAATTGCGACACCCACTAGTCTTTTTTCCAGTCGTTGTGAATGCTCCGCGCTGTGTAGTTCGGATGGTGAATTGCATGAAAGCCGTTTAGAAAAAGGCCACATAGTACAGACCAGCTTTTTATCGCTGTTGTACGCGTCATCATGCAGCGCGCGCTGCCGAGTGCTAAATCTAGTATGTACATGTACATGTACGTTAACCGCAGGTTGTGGGTCATTGCGTGAAATCGCGTGCGCATGTAATTGTGACAACAATTTATATCAAATTATACTTACCGCGCGCTCTGGATCTCCGGTCTGCATGCCGGCGCGGCCGCCCAGCAGTGGCGCTACTACTAAGGATCAGAGAGAGCGGCCGCTCGTAGTCGTGTGGCAAATAATACGGGGGCGATTTTGGACCATTTCCTATTTTTAGGAAATGCATCGACACAATATCGTAAGAACTGTTATTGCGATTTTCGATTATAAGGTGGTATCGCCCAAGCATATTGTTGGAATGAAAGCACGGTCAGGGGGGGAGGGGATCAACACATCGCAACATTGTTGGAATGGAAACGCGGTCACAATGTCCGGAGAGTTGAGCTAATTGGTTGACTGCATTATTGAGTAAGATTGTGGCGTTGAAAGAATTCTTCACACAAAGACCGTCACTTTGAACTCAAGCGACATCATATACGGCGCACCGAAAGATAAGGCGCGGCGATGTTTTTGTGGTCTAGAAAGTCAGATGAGCCGCGTCTTTACCGCAGGAAATTACGGTAACTAGAAAAAGTGAACTTGGTAGAATGCAGACCTCTGCTCCAACCGCAAACAAAAGATTATTGATAGATTATTATGGACTTAATCCAGGGGGCCGGAATTTTGCCTAGGATCCAATAGTAGTGTTATCACATGTGTACTAATAAGTACATCAACAGCAAACACTTCAATGGTGGTTCTTTTAGCCATTTATCAAAAGAAAATCAACTGATAGATTTTGGCGGATTTGGTCCAGTACCTCGGAGAGGCAGCAGGGAATTAGGGTTTATTCATAACAAAATTAACCCACGACATTGTATTTACGTTTCACATTTTTTTTCAAACAAAATGTGTTCATGTCTTTACAGTGTGTTCCTGTCTTCAACATGCAGTCTCCAATACGACAGACTCACTGTATGGATCACATCAACATGGGCAATTCGTCAGGAATCATGGCAGGACTAATACCTTATTTTCCAGAGTGCCCGAGGGTATGTGGTGAATTCGGAGAAATCTGTCCAGACCGCAGGAGGCCACAAACGGTAGAGTAGGGTGGCACTCGATGGAGCGGATGCTGCCTGCGAAGCCTTTGAAAACTCTCAGCACCTGACCTGAATAACGCAACAAAACAAAGGATCGTACTCGAGGGCCATTTTATACCTGGGGTTTAAAGGGATCGTATACGTTTGGTAATTACTCTAACAATTAAAGGCAATAAAAACTTAGTTGGTAAGAAGTACAGCAGCTTTAATGCATTTTTATAAACTTTTCACTTCGAAGTACTGCGGTTATGGAAAAAGATATCACTTTTTATCCCCAACAATTTGAATCTGAGAAGCGTTATGCAGTGACGTTTCTCAGATTGTGTATTCCAATGCAGATTATTCTTCCTGTTGAAAATAACCGCTCCAGATTTTCGTCAATATCTCAAAATCGCTACAACCTTTTTGAAATGAAATTTTTAAAGGTTAGTTTTATGGCATATATCTATAACTATACAGGATTGAAACAAACAGTGGGTTCCAATTACCAAACGTATATGATCCCTTTAATACTAACACGAACATGAAAAAATGATGTCTCATCAAGATTTATACGCTGGGAACATCTGGTGACCATCTGGGCCCAATTCCTTGGCTCTGCTCACTGTTAATAGCGAAAAAAAACCTGCTTACTGTAGAAGAAAATTCTGTGGTTACGGTAAGCGTATTTCACGCGTTAGCAAGGAATTGTGGCTTCGGCTCGGGTAATTATCAGCACCCAGACTCCAAGCGGGATTTAAACAGAGTGATTAAAACCTCTCGAACACACATTTATTCCCTTATCAATGATCTCAAAGCACTTTTGAGATTATTATCCTGTTCAATCAGCTAGGCGCTCGATCAGCCTCAAGGTGAAAAATGAGGAAATCTGCTGATCCGAGATAAAGTTGCATAACTGTAGATTTAAGACTGAAATAAAATCCACTGCCATGACCATAAAAGCCTGGAATAAATGCTACAGAGGCTAGTATTTTCAAGAAATTAAAAAAAATTAACATTTTTAACCTTAAAACAGTCAAGTAAACTCAACATAGGTAAGGAAAGGGTAAAATACAAAGTTTTTTAAAACTACCAGCTTTCAAAATATTGTAACGAGCACGGCCGCATGATGGCGTACTTTCAAAGCCACGGCGAGCTGAGTGATTTGAATGCTGTGCACCCAAAGTTCACAGTGAGCGGACTAAAAATAGCTAGTTCCGGAGTACCTGGGGATCCAGGCTCCACGTCGCGTCTTGGACTGGTTTAGCCGCTCGCACACTCTTAATAAAGTCAGTGCTGAACCAGAGCTGATACTGACAAGACGCGCGATACACTCCAGTGGAATAATAAAACGATAATGTAAGTATTGGATTTAATAGGGAAAGAAGAAATCAAGAAGAGAATTGAAAGAGAAGCAATACGAAAAAGGACGACTAAGAGTGCGCGTGCGAGAAAACCAGTCCGAGTGCAAGTCTAGGAAAACCAGTCCAAGACGTGCCGTGGAGCCTGGATCCCCAGGCACTGACTAAGAACTTTGGGTGAACTCCTAGCTCGCTGCGGCTGTGAAAGTACGCCATTATGCGGCCGTGCTCGTTACAATATATACAATGTAACAGTACAGACCTTTTCTCAAATCGATGTGTGCCATGGTTCCATGTGTGTTGCCTACGATGACAGAACTATGAAAAACAAAGGACAATTTATTGGTAACATTATTCCTATACTCCCTACTGCATTTTATTTAGTACTGGACCAAATTCGCCAAAATCCATCGCTCACTCTGCTCATTATACATGTGATAATGGAACATCGCTCGATGTCGCATTATATTCGTCCCCAGTGCTCACTTTATTTCCAACCGTACCTCGTCTCCAATAGTAAGAGCGGTTAGTGTTGGGCGCGTACAGCTCGACACCCTGGAAACGAGGTTGCCAATGGAAGTAATAGTCTGGTTCATAGTAAATACGCTTTATTGCATGTATTGTGTAGAGCGACAGAGGCAGAAACATGTCATTTGACACGCACAGAATGGCGAAACATCAAAATTTACTTGCGACAATTTTCCTAGATTTTCTGAGCTTTTTTGGCTGAATTTTACAAAAAGGTATTTATGAATGGGAATAAATGTGTGTTCGAGAGGTTTTAATCACTCTGTTTAATACCGCTTGGAGTCTGGGTGCTGATAATTATCATCGCCTTCGGCTCGGGTAATTATCAGCACCCAGACTCCAAGCGGTATTAAACAGAGTGATTAAAACCTCTCGAACACACATTTATTCCCTTAGTCAAGCCTGGATGACCAAGCCCCTATAAATTCACCAAAGTAGTGGAGGGGGATTTTGATGGATTAGGCAAAGTTAGGGTTATTATATGTTTTTAATCTAGGCCACCCGCCCACTGAAATCTCCATACATTGTTTACCTCCTGGTAAAGTGCACACTCCCTGTTGAATTCAAATTAAATAAACTTGATCATCGTTCAGAGGCATAGCAAGTCAAGGTTTGTTTGTTTGTTTGACCCATTAACGCTAGGGAGCAGCTATAGCGCAGCCTGCTAATACGTCCAGAATGCTGTGGCCAGCTGTACTATGTTGTAGAACATGGCCCGCTAGGCAGTTGCACGCTCAGGTTCAATGTGCGGTGCAGCTACTGGACAAAGGCTTCTGTGCAGCCATTCCTATAATCCGGACCTATTTGAACCTCGACAAACTGTCACAATTTTGAAAATTAAAGTAAAAATAATTTGGCTATTGGATTCCTGAAGAGTGGTGCTTTTGGGGATGTTTTCTGGGGAGGTTTTCCGGGAAGTTAAGAAAAAAATAATTTAAATGAAAATTTGAATGTGACCCGTCCTAACAGAATGGGACCCAAGTCCTGAGAGCTACTTTTAAGAAAATGTGACCGGCTCTACAAAAAGGGTCTTAACCCTAACCCCCTAGGCTCTCGCACTAGGAAGCATACCAAACCTAACAAACTTCAACAGCTCACACCTGGTTCAGTAATTTTTGGTACACTGTACTGAACCTAGCGGTACTGAACCTAACGGTACTAAACCTGCCAAACTGTTGAAGTTTTATTGACTTGGTACAGTGATAACTGGCCAGTGGTATTACATGTATGTGTTTTAGTGGGGACACACATACAAGGTGTAAGTGTACATGTACATACACTTACAGTTGACCAGGAACTCTGCCGTGACCATGTGGGTCACCCGCGTATAAATGCCTGTGCATTCTCCAAATTTCTAACATTTTGGCTTTCTTACTCAATTTTATTTTTTCGCGACATAAGACACCTTTTTGTTGAGCCGGTCACAAATAGGCTTTTAAATATGCATTCCCACAGTTTTCAACAAAGTCAACTATTTTGGTTAAATATCATGATTGTATATTTTATTATTTTCTGTGCAATCTTCAAAACTTAAATCTCATAACTCACTTTCCTCCTTGTGTGATACCCATAGCCACGAGAGGGTACTCGTCAAACTCAACACTCAGCACTGGTCGGCGTCGTGGCGTGCTGGGATCGTAAAGTCTCACCTGAACACATCAAACACTTTAATCATTTGATGTTCACACATTTGAAAAACAACCAAAATCCTTGCGCAGGCTTAACAGTTTTACAAAGGCCTTTTTCCGGGTCAAATTTCTGTTGAAAAAGTTAATGAACCAAAAGTAATGTCCAAACAAAAATGGCAAAGTCTAGAACTTTTACATGTTATTTTTTCCAATAAACCCTGCGACGTGCCACCAAACTTTTGTCAAAGTCGCTTCGCTGTAAAAAAACAATTACTATTTCATCCTGTGTTAAACAAAATTCATATTACATGTATTCCTAGTTCAAAGCAAGCTGAATAACATGGTAAGTGCCGTTTGAACCCTGGTTGAACCGGTGACCCAGCTTTTTGCAAAGCAAAGGCTGCCTCACGAGTATCCTATTACATTGTGTACATAAAGGGTCTTTGACGTGGATTTTACCGCCAGACCTTCCCAAGCAATCAATCATGCTATTGTTGCCTTGCCTTATTCAACAACACCAGCTGGTTTCTGGGTCCCTGACCTATGAGAAAGTATTGTGTTGACATATAAAGCTAGAAAACCGAACAGCATGGGGGTATTACACAAAATACAAGCGACTTTTACAAAAAGTACGGACGCCCGTTTGTGTAAAAAAAAAACGTTGCCTGTCACAAACGTGAGGTTTGAGACCGAAAAGTTTCAACAAAAATCTTTATCTGGACATCAGATGTTATGCTGAGGATGGATTTTATACATTTTGGGTTGAAGAATACTGTTTTTATAGGAATAAGAAACTTTCCTTGATAATTTTTTTTTGAGGGAGTAATGTCTTTCCGTCATTTGTCCCACTTTTTTTTATAAGCAGGTTTTGGCAAGTGCCTAAGAGCAAACTGCACAATAATTATTAATCATACTGGGGTATTCTTCCCATTGTTGTCAACCCTGTAGTAATTTCCAATATGTGACCTGTCATCACAAAATAAGCGTAAAGTCGGCAAAATCAAAAATTAAGATATGGGTATTTCTGAATTCTGTGAAAACAGAGCTTTCCAATGGTATATAACACTTGGAGGTTTGATACTCAATAAATATTTTTATTTTTTAGTCTGGAGTCTTAATACAGAGATTATGAGAAAACGGACATTTCTTGCGAGAAATTGTGTGAACGCGCAAAGAAAGGCATAGTCCAAATTGTCTCAAAAACTTATTTTTTTTATCTGATCGTCCTGAAAAATTGGGAATTGATTGATCGGGATTTAGTCTTAAAAAAACCCATATAATCTCAAAATCGACCACCCCTTCAAATTTTGACTTTGACTGGCCGTACTGGGAAATCACTCCGTGCGACTTTACGCTCATTTTGTGATGACAGGTCACATATCTTTTCAACTTACATGGTGGAATCCCGTGCAGGTGACAATCTTTGAGCTGTCTGGAATAAAATGCATATCGTTGACACACACTGGTACCCGCAACTCCAGGAAGTCATTACGAACCTGATGTGAATGAGAACAAAAAATACAAAAAAGTCTATTTCAAAACTCTCTAACAGATTGCGGGCCAACAGTGAAAAATTGAATTTTTGATTTTCGCACAGAAAAAGATCCATAATTAAGCGGCCAATAACTCTGAAACGAGAATAGACAGACCATTTATAATGACAGATTATGAACACTTCGATCCACAATACCCCCGATAGCAGTTTTCAGCTCCAAAATAAGATTTAGAAGATATTGCCCTGTGAACCCCTGAAACAATTTACATTTGAGATTTGCGGGGTTCTCCATTTGTAAAGGGTAAATTTACTCAAAATACATACTTTGTACGTGTTCAAAATACATAGAGGTACTATCAGAAAAAAATGAGTCAAATGAGACCTGGTGACCGTGAGAGATTTCTGAACTTTGGGTTCATATGGAATGACCTAATCATTTACATGTACTAGTACAGTACCCAATCCAACAGATTCCCACAAAACATGCCGTTGGTTGGATTGGGTACATGAATAAGGATAAAACTGCTGCAAACTGCTTGGATTGGGTAGTTAGGATTATTTATTTATTGATGTATTTACAACCATCTTTAATGAGGTAGCCCATCCAGCAAAAGCTGATCATTTTGGGCCCTCAGTACGTACAAATTACATCAAGGCAGATAAATGAAGACAAAACCCTTACAAACCAACACACAATAGGTCAATAAAAACAGGTCATCAATAAAGACACTAATAATAAAGAAATATATCTAAAACGACCAAATTGCACTAAGACTAACAACGTCCATCCCAGCTCGTTACACTATTTACAATCATGGCAAAAGACGTATTAACGCAAAAGTTATATTAAAAACGATAAAATTGGAGATGCATGTACCAATATTAAAATATGAGCATGTCAAATGTCTTCTTGAGCTGAGAGAATATCATATTTTTCACCTTTTTTGTTATTGTATAGCGGGAATTTGCTTATGGTGAAATGGGTTATTCCATGAAGTTAGGGCACAAAGTGTGACATTTTGTGCATGCCTATCTACTGACTAACATGATTTGAATATCTATTCCTGATATTTGTCCGAGATGTTGGACAGAATTAGTCAAATGTTTTACCATTCAAACATTAGTTTCCTGAGAAATTTGACATTTTATGACAGATTTAGTACTCTGATGTAACACTAGGATGCTATGTCTTTTTTACATGTTTTTCTTGTGTTGCAAAATTTATTGAACAAACCTCTGCATACTACTAACTGACCACAACATGGAACCATACATGTACATGTTTTTATAAGGTTATTGTAGATAAATTACAAGGAATATGTTTAAAAATATGATCCGACATAACTAATATCATATGTTAAATATATATATGTTAAATTGTTTATAGCTACTGATTTATTTGTATTTTACTGACTTAAAGGTAGGATACACCATTGGTAATTGCTTGAATTATCAGGAATACATGTATGTGGATTTAGGGGTATTATTTTTTAGTAAATATCGTTTAACTGTACTGTCTGAATGGATGCTGAGAAAAAAGCAAGAAAAACGGCATTCGTTTTCAACCGGCAATCAGGCAGTTGTTCTTATTTTTTTTCTTTAAAATTTTTTTTAAAATCATGACCGCCAGACAGTGATTGCAACTTTTTAAAATAAAATTTAATTTTTCACAACAATGACAGGATATTTAGCGCAATATTTTTGCTGGATTAATAGAATCATTATTTACTTTCAAATAAGTACGATATTTCCTAATAATTTGGTAGTAAAAGATTTTGATATCTGCAAATGATGTATCTTACCTTTACAGGCCTTGAATTACACATTTTTTAGGGCAAGGCCACTTTGGCCTTGGAGTATTCAAAATTTGGGAGGGCACCAAGGCCAGTAGAAAGGGCACCAAGGCCAAAATTTGAAAATAAAAAGGCACCTTTAACAGTCCTCTTCAAACGCTCTTTTCGCGGCATTGTTACTCTATTAAATTCTTGTAGTTTAATCCGAAAAGTTTTGGACGGTGACGGGATTCATTCACTAAAAAAGTTTTTCTAGTCATGCGGTGCAACAATTCCACCAGAAGAGGGCGTTCAAACAACAGAGAGCGCCCTCTGTTGGTCACTGTTTTTTATTTTAGACTGGTCCCTTGTTTAAAGACGTCGGGTGTTCGTGTACAACGGGTGCCGAGAGAGTCGCGAATGCGTTGAACGTAAACAATTTACGCTAGTGCAACTTCCTTTGACTCGTTCGAGCGGATTGCGCTGGATATACATTAAAACACATCACAAGCACAAGATGCATCGTAGGCTGAAAACTAACACAAGTAAATATTTAACTTTCATAAAAAGGGCACGACGGCCAACAGGGGAAAAGGGCACGACATTATGGCCGTGAAAAGGGTATTTTTTTGAGGGGCACCACGGCCAGTTGCAAGGGCATCGACGGCACTGGCCGTCGTGGCCGCCGTGTAATTCGAGGCCTGCCTTTAAAGCTATTAACTGCATGTTGTACTAGAAAAACATGCAAAGAAAAACTGTGTAGTGATGTGCAGTGATATAGAAACTTGACTGAAATTGCTTTACAACAGATTTCTGGATACCTGTCGCGCGGTGTCCCAACCTCAGCGAATCGCCCAAATACATGCACATATGTAATAAATAACTTACGTTTTTTGCTCGGAATATAGGTTTTTCGGGGTCTTGCAGGTCCCAGACCTTCAAGTCATTTTCGTTGCCTCCCGTCGCCACCACGTTCCTCTTGGCTGGATTTTGTCGCATCCGGCGGACGTTGGGACCAACTTGAATCTCTGTCTGCAAAACGACGGGCAACATGAAGAAGCCAAATTAACAGACAGAATCATGGCAGATTTCTCATCCAATAATTATCAAAGATGTACATTTTTTGTGAAAGTCATGTTATTGAAAGTATTACTTGAAATCTGTGTAATGTCAAGATCGACATTCCTGGTCCAGCACCCATTTAACCCTAAACCTGCTACACTTTGATGCATTCAGCTGTATTCACCAGTGCATAAACGACCAAGTCAAAGACTATCAAGAGCTACCGGTAGTCCCTATTGAACAATGCCCTGAGATGGATCCTGCTGCAGTTTGGTGACTACAGACTGAGGCAGTTTGGCCTTCAGATTTGTTGACCTAGGCCCAATTTCTTGGCTCTGCTAACCACAGAATTCCGTGCTTACTATCACCATTTTTCGCAAACTGCGCTAGCAGACAAATTATGTGCTAACCCTGTAAGCACAGAATCCTTAGTTACGGGATGTACGCATGCGCAGAAGCAAAAATTTCTCGCTAACGCGGGAAATACGCTTACCGCAAGCACAGAATTTTCTGCTACAGTAAGTAGAGATTTTTCGCTAACGGTTAGCAGAGCCAATAAATTGGGTCCTGATGAATCTTGCTGCACTGGGCAGGCAAGTCATTTTGACAAATGGTGCATGTTGCTACAGTACATGTACGTCTGGCAGGGTTTCTAGCCGAAATTTCCTTGGATAGTTAGGGTTAATGTAAATCCAACAATACACATTGATACATACGGGTACATGTACAGGAAGAATGGATGTAAAAACAGTTTATGTTGTCCTTACATCAGTAAAAAAATACATGTTTGAACAGCAATCCCAAGAAATATCGGTTTTTATTACCCTCTCCCCCACTTCAATACCCAGTACTTACCTCTGTTCCCAATTAAAGGAATACACCATTTGCACGGATTAAAAACTACTGAATTATTATGAGACACCTTACTCAACTCGTATAAAATCAATAACAGTCTCAAGCATCCTGTGAAATTACAGCAACTGGTGTGCTGAAGTTTTTTAAGAACTTTTGTTTCAATTTCCAACGATTGCCGGCCGGCAATCGTTGGGAAAAACCCGACTTTTTCCAAACACTGCCCTCAATGTATTAAATTTCCTTAGTCCACATTTTATTTGCAATACGGTTACTCACCCGTGAATGAGTGCAAGCCAACTACATGTAGTCTGGTTTCCTAACCTGATAATTCTCTAACGTCAGATAGCTCTGTTTCTTCTGACAGAAGTCAAGAAACCAGACTACAAGAACAGCATTTGTTTGTTGGTGTTTCCAGCATACATCAAACTTTAAAACAGGTCAACGTCACAATACAGAATACAGAAAGTACAGCAAAAGCAAATGTTGTATACTACCTTAAACTTTATGAAAATGCCCAAGGTGACCCATTACACCATCACCCACATACCGATTCCTTGTCAATCCCTCTCCATACTTTGAGCAAGCCAGATTCCACGCAAGTGATGAGACTGTCGCCATGGTTTGCCACACCCCTGAACACCCCCTCGCCCCCGCTGCAATCCCGCTGGTCTGTGAGTTCCCCCTTCTCCAGGTCAAAGGTCAGAACCTCCCCATTCCTGAGACCGGTTAGGATCTGTCGAGGCAAGATACATGTAGATGCCATTTATATCGAAGTGAAGAGTTACAAGTGTGATCATGACGTCACAAGACGTCACAAGACGTCACAAGACGTCACAAGACGCCACAAGACGCCACAAGACGACGCCACAAGACGACGCCACAAGACGACGCCACAAGACGACGCCACAAGACGACGCCACAAGACGACGTCACAATTCGACGTCACAATTCGACGTCACAATTCGACGTCACAATTCGACGTCACAATTCGACGTCACAATTCGACGTCACAATTCGACGTCACATGTCATAACGCACATCATCACAGGGTTATTCCTTGTCAAATCACCCCACCCCTTTAAATTTGTTCATATTTGTTTTATAGGGTTATTTTGGTTGAAAAAGCTGTTTTTGTACTAGTGGTAACGTACATCTTGCTATTTTGTTTGCAGTTTTGGCCAAAATGGGCGTGGCTGCCAATACGTGTACAGATACCGGTACCTCTCTAACCTGTTGGCCAAATTTGCTGATTTTGATTTCTTAGAAAAGGTAACATCATAAACAATCCCCATTTGGGTGTTTTTTGTATGGGCCTTTTCGAATCCCTGGCTTCGTCTTCGTCTTCGGCTTAAAGGTAGGATACACCATTGGTAATTGCTTGAATTATCATTAATGGGTAGATTTGGGGGGTTGTATTTCATAGTAAATATCGTTTAACTGACCTGTGCGAAGTTTTACAATCATGGATGCCGAGAAAAGCACAAAAAACAGCATTTGTTTTCAACCGGCGTTGGGCAGTTATTCTTATGTTATCTTTGTTTTTTCGCGATCGCCGTCCGGCAATCGCGAATTTTTCCTTATAAAATTTTATTTTTCGGAATAATTACAGGATATCTAGCCCAATAATTTTGCTGGATGCCTAGAATCATTATTTACTTTCAAATGAGTAAGATATTTCTTAATAATTATGTAGTAAATATTTTCGATATCTGCAAATGGTGTATACTACCTTTAAGGCGATTTTTGACTCCCAACTGCAAGGTCTCTAGCCACATTCTGACGCCTGTTGTGCTTTAGAAACATTCACTCGATTGATGTGAACCCGAAAGTTAGACTATTTTAATTTTCTTCCATTTCTATTTGCTTCCCAGTAATTCGGAATTTGGAGACGAAGCCAAAGCCAAAGACGAACGGTTTTGAAAAGGCCCTACATGTATGTCCGACCAATTTGACCTACAACGACCTTTAGACAATTACTTGGACTTTGAATTTGACCTTGTGGGCATTAAACAGACTCTGGGCTAAAATTATACCCAACATGTTTTTTACAATAATATTGCAGGTATAATATTTGTGAGCCGTTCTTACAAAATTTGACAGAACTGGGCACAGGGCATAGCGGAGAAAACTGCAAACTAAATGAATGAGATTTGAGATTTTTTGTTATTTTGAGATTTATTGATATTTGTTATCTTTGGTATGCCTAATACAGGTAACTATATTCTGTTAAGAAATAGTATGTAAGTAGTGGAATAAAATTGTTTTCAGGAAAAACAATTGGCATGTTTCCACATCAGATGTGCAAAACTCAAAACTTTAAAGGCCTTTTTCTCAACATTTTACTTTTGAGACATATTGATAAATGCAAACTTTAAACAGCCATAACTTGTTAACGGAATGTCAGTTTGAAGTGCAAAAAACAACATTGTAAAGACAATTTTATCCTCTTTTCACCTTTTTCACTTTTTTCACTTTTCACGATTTTTTAGGGCAAGGCCACTTTGGCCTTGAATGAAGCAAAATTATGGAGGGCACCAAGGCCAGTTTGTAGGGCACCAAGGCAAATTCTTTTGGGAGAAACAGAAAGGGCATGGAGGCTAAAATGAAAAAAAACCTTACGCTCCGGCTGCCGTGCATGCACTGTATTTGCAATGCATCCTGTGGAAAATCATATTGAAATCTTAGGCTGTTCACTTTACGCGATCCTTGCGCGGCATTGTTGATTTTTCCGATTTTCTTCCTCACAAATTTCAAGGCCGTTCATTCAGTAGGATAACTTCATCAACAACTTTAGAAAATATTGGAGCACCGGCCGCATGTAGTGTGATCGTGACGACTATCGTTTGCCTCGTACACGAACACATGCGCATTGTGTACCGCGTGTGTAAATAGCACTGAGAAAAAGAAAGTCGGTTGACTTTGCACGTAAGATCTGTCGTACTTACTCCAGCTGCACCAGTGAGCTGCACGTGTGTGTACAAACACAGACATTATTTTTGCGGCGGGGTGACGCTGCTAGAAGTATCGGCACACTCTGAAAATCGAGAAGCTAGAATCAGTTTGTGTTCGCGATATATAACGTATGCAGCATACATGTAGGTATGCAGCCAGCGTACGCTATATTTATGTATAGCGTGCGCGCGCTAGGCCTGATCGCGAAGCTAGATTCAGTTTGTGTCGTTAACGTTGCTGCGTGCGCGATACGTAAAGTTCGTATGCAGTGATATTTTTTAGAACAATGATTCAGTGATTGGAATACTAACGTTAGGCTCAAGTCAAAGGATGTTTTTGCAAAAAAAGGGCACAACGGCTAAGGTAAAAATGGGGCAAGGCAAAACTGGCGGGGAAGACGGCAATTTTTAGTGGGGCACCTCGGCCATTAAAAAGGCAACGACGGCAATGGCCGTCGTGGCCGTTGTTTAATTCAAGCCCTGTGTATGCATTTTGTTTGTTTGTCTCTGCGGTCGTAATTCATTTTATACTTGCCTGTTGCTCTTCTTCGGTGGCCCAGCAGATGGCAGTAATTTCTCTCTCTTTGTCCAGTTTCTTTAGGTCACTGTAATTGGTCGCAATTTTCTTGCAAACATTTACACCTGAAAGTAGAACAAGATCAAATTTAAAAATAATTTAAGCGTGTGTGAATCTGGAATCGAGTTCCATGCTCGATCGCCACTTATACACCATCAAATATAACCAAGTTACACAAGTTCCTTGGAGTACACTGACCTGTAAAATCGCAAAGCACCACTGCGTACAGTCGGTAGGCTTCCCACAATGCTCATCAACATCATGGCGAACAACAAGTGTGCAGTACTCGCTCGAATACTGTCTTCAAATTTCCTCGATTTGCAGGTCAAGAATTTATCGTAATACACAGGGGGGGGGGGGGGGGAGTGGGGGGGGGGGGGGGAGGGGGGGGGGGGGGGAGGGGGGGGGGGAGGGGGGGGGGGGGAGGGGGGGGCCCTTCGAGGCTGCGATTGCGAAACGCTGTGGTACCGTCCATTCTCAAAATTGGGGGGAACAATTTGTTGGCATCCAATCTTAACATCTTGTCTTTTGTAGTTGAAAAAAGGTTGTTATTTACCTTAATTTTTATCATCCAATGACAAATATTGTATTAAAAATAAAAAAGCAGTCGAAAAAAATGTACATGTATGTTGACGTACCGTTGCTGTACGTGGAGATTGTGCACAAATACCCAACCGACGACAACAAATACCTCCCCTAAAAAGGGCAATAATAATGGGGGGGGGGGGGGGAAAGGGGGGGGGGGGGGGGGGGGGGGGGGGGGGGGGGGGGGGGGGGGGGGGGGGGGGGGGGGGGGGGGGGGGGGGAAAGGGGGGGGGGGGGGGGGGGGGGGGGGGGGGGGGGGGGGGGGGGGGGGGGGGGGTGGGGGGGGGGGGGGGGGGGGGGGGGGGGGGGGGGGGGGGGGGGGGGGGGGGGGGGGGGGGGGGGGGGGGGGGGGGGGGGGGGGAGGGGGGGGGGGGGGGGGGGGGGGGGGGGGGGGGGGGGGGGGGGGGGGGGGGGGGGGGGGGGGGGGGGGGGGGGGGGGGGGGGGGGGGGGGGGGGGGGGGGGGGGGGGGGGGGGGGGGGGGGGGGGGGGGTGGGGGGGGGGGGGGGGGGGGGGGGGGGGGGGGGGGGGGGGGGGGGGGGGGGGGGGGGGTGGGGGGGGGGGGGGGGGGGGGGGGGGGGGGGGGGGGGGGGGGGGGGGGGGGGGGGGGGGGGGGGGGGGGGGGGGGGGGGGGGGGGGGGGGGGGTGGGGGGGTGGGGGGGGGGGGGGGGGGGGGGGGGGGGGGGGGGGGGGGGGGGGTGGGGGGGGGGGTGGGGGGGGGGGGGGGGGGGTGGGGGGGGGGGGGGGGTGGGGGGCCCTTC